>JBBPJZ010000110.1:0-36105 GCA_038089015.1 Chalciporus aff. trinitensis
CGACACATGACCCGTAACGCATGATACAGACTTTGACCAGTGGACAGTTTCGTTTGAATGGTGGTTATGTTAATCATTACTCATGCAGTTCTGTATATTGTCTCAAATTGCTAATGTATTTGCTACGCGTCACTTCACAGCTAGCCTCCGACTGGTGGCACGGCGGACCCTCCGCATCTCGTGTGACATGACGGCACGAAAAGCGCTTGGATATGACTCCTGAATACGTTGCAAGGTGGCCCTGGCGACCCCCACCTGTCTATCGAGTTCCACAGCATCCGGCGGGTCTCTCGGTGGCGCGTCGGGGTCAGCGACTGGCTGTACAAGATAACCCCTGTGGAGGTGCCCGACAACTCGGAACAGAACCTGGAGGGTAATTCTGTGAGGACGCCATACCGACAGGCCGGGGATAACCTGATGCAGAATGTGTAGGGGATGGGCGAAGTCGGTAGAGCGCTCGGCCAGCTTCATTCTATATCCGACCAGGTTATCTGTACTTCTGGTTGCTGATGATCTCCGGGTGCCCTTTTGTATGGGTACCTTGGCGGCATAGATGTCGGTATCAGGGGGAATGGAGTCGAACACCAATGGGGAATCTGGGTTCTTGTCCCTGCTCGCTGGAACTCTGTGCTGAAGTGGGATGAGAACTCGTTCGAGCACTTCAAAGGCACGCTCTAGTTCCCCCGCTCGGACTAAAGCAACCGCTAGATGGTTCCAATTATGTGCATCGAAACTGAAACCTTCCTCTTTCGCTTTAGTCCAGGCATCCAAGACCGCGTGATGACCACCTGCAGCAGATAAAGAGTCGATATAGATGGATAAGGGCATGGAGAGAATGGTCGAGGGTCGTCTGGGGGTAGGCACAGAAATGGAGCCGTGTTTCTTGAGAGCGACGTCCGCGTGAGAGTGCTGTAATGCGTGTTCCCATATCCGAGGCCATAATTGGCGTACAGCTTCGACGTTGTTTTGGCGGCGGTGGACGTCCAGCACGATGGTGAGAGCATGCAAGGATGGCTCCACACCAGCATCCACAATCCCCGTGAATAAACGCTCCACATCCTCAGACCTCTCCTGCTTCGCATACGTTAGCATGAGAGGACTGTGGACATTCCCGATAGTAGCTGATCGAGAGAGGGGGCCCATCCATGGAGGATCCTCTACACCGTCATCCATGACCTGTTGCAGAAACGTTTCCGCTATTTCCAAGCTCTCTTCCGTATTGTCGTTTGCATACGCCTGGAGAATCTGCTTGTACGCCACCGAACCAGGCTTGATCCCGCGGCGTAGCATTTCCTCATAACAGGCCTTGGCACTGCTTTTGAGGCGCCGGCGTACATATCCGGCCATGAGGATGGTGAGAACATAGGCGTCGTAGTGATAAAAGGCCGCCCAGGACTTCGCGTTGTCTTCCATCTCCTTGAATAAGTCTTCAGCCTCATTCATCTTGCCAGCATCGCATGCAGATTGGATGACCAAGGCATATGTATGACCGTCGGGGCGTAGACCGGTTCGTTGCATTTTACGAAACGTGGATAACACGATATAAAACGGCGCAGAGAGGAGAACGTAAGCCTTCAGGAGAGTGTTGTATGTGGAGATGGATAAATCAAGGTCAGGAGACCCACGGAGGTAGTCGAAGAGGCGAACAACACCATCCCAAGAACCAGCTTCCACATGGGCATTCATGAGAGACGTGATCATGACGCGGTCGGGGGCGATGTGGTCCTGCATGGCCCGGCGAAAGACAGCTTCCGCTGCGGAGGGGTCCTTCCGTCGAGCGAGAAGACTGATGATGCTGGTGAAGTGGTATTGATCGGGTCCGATGCCAGCGGCCAGCATCTGGTCAAAAACGGCCACCAAGGAATTGACCTCTCCACGCTTTGCCAAGCCTTCGAGGATGATACTGTAGACATGGGCATCAGGCTGGTAGCCAACATTGATCATCTTCTCCAACCAAACGTTGAGCTCGTCGATGTTAGCCTGCTCGGCGTATGCCAGAACAACAGTGGTGTAATCCACGAGCATCGGTCGTTCAGCGCGACGATTGTCCGGGAAGAACCTGTGGAAAAGCTCTACTACCCTCTCCGCTTGGCCCGCAACCGCGTAGGCATGCATCAACATGCGACGCGCAACTCGCATGGAAGAGTCACTCTCGTGAAGCTTTCGAAAGAAATGCTCTGCACGTTCCACGTCGCCCTGGCGGGCGTAAAGATACAGCCCAGTGGAGTAGTAAATTCGGGGGTCGGTCGAAGGGTCTATCGGCGTAAATATATCGTGGGCATGGACGAACAGATCCTTGCTGGCAAGCAGTCGGGTCAGATGAGTTTGGAGGTGGAATCGAAGGGGTAGCTCTTGTTTCCGCATTTCGAGTACTAGCGCGTGAGCCTTGTGATATAAGCTCTGCGTGCAGTATGCCTCGAGGAGCAACTCGCCCATGCGCAGCCGCTCGTCTCGGTCCAACTCTGAGCTTGAGAGCAATTTAGCTCCGTCAGGGATTTCGGCGAATAATGCGTGGACCATCTTGCGGAAGGAGGGAGTTCGTGTGGGCGGAGGGGTCTCGGTGGAATAGAAGGGACCTAGGAAGTTCCACTCGCGGAGAAAGAAATTAAAGGCGTGTGTAGCCCCTCGCTGATGTCGTATGATGGCCAAAATATCCACATAGACGACCAGAAGGGCTGTTTTCTCGAAGTCGGTGAGCCACGACCCTCGGATCACTTGGACGAGCTGGGTAGCTTGTGTTAAATCCCCCATCCACGCGCTGATCTGGGCGGAGAGACACTTGAGGGAGATGCTTTCCGGAGAACCATCCTCCATTATAGAATTCAAGTCCCGGACAAGAGGTTCAAGGCGAAATCCCCACGTTCGTAGTGTCTCCAGGTCCAACTGAGTATCACAGCGATCCCGCATATTAAACGAGAGCTGTTCAGCAAATACCAGCTGCTCAGTTGGCGTTAATATTGGTTGGTCGCGATTGGTCATGACGGCTGCCGTATAGAGCTTCCAGGCATGGTCTACATCGAAAGGTTTGCGTTCAGCCAAAAGACGACGAAGTTCGCGAACAGGGAGTGGATCGTCCGACGCGTGCGATGTGACGGTTCGAGGGGAATCAAATGAGGGGGTATGGAATAAAGGAAGGCGGGCTGCAGAAGATGAAGCATGACGTCGTGCATATCGCGAGGCACCGATTTGAGGGGAGTGTGACCGAAGGGGGACAACCTCGTTCATCATGAATAATTTGTTACGCACTGGGAGTCATAAGATCAGTTATGCTGGCAGCAAAAATGCGTGAACGAAGTACTTGGACACCATGGGGAATGTCTGGAAATGCAAGGTGAACTTGCCATTGGATCAGAAGGGGAGAGACGACATTGCAAACACTCGACAATGTGGGGTTCGATAGCCTTTTCCTTGCCTTTCCAATGCCGCGAGCGAGGTGAAAAGAAGTCGTTTGGAAAGCAGCGTCTAGAAGGTATTCCCATGATACCGAAAGCAAGCTTGAGAACGCGAGAACCAGTGACAGAAGAGGATGCCCTGGGCACAGCAGCGTTGACGATGCCTGCTGCCAGAGGCTCGAGCATACGAGACCACCAGAACTGGTACCAGTTCCTAAAACACATAGATTGTTAGGGGCAGGATTGAGATGGTTGTTATATGCGTACCACACTGGCGACCTACACGACGACTGACTGCAGCAGATTACTTTCCCAAGTTTTCGGACGCCTCACCGGTCTGTGACCTTGTTTGAGCTGAAGTAATGCAAACTGGCAAATCAGAAACTCCTCACTAGGGGTAAACACGGGTAAACTTTGGTGGTCATGTGATGTATTAATACTCAAGTCACATGATGTTATCTTGTCATCCTCCTCGCCGAGTGGTCGCTGTCGTCGACGATGACGGCGTCATTCTCAGTTTGTGGATGGGGTATGGATGCTGTTGTCTTCGAATTCTTGGCATAACGGAAATACACCAGGTATTTTTTCTTCACCGTTGCCCCTGTTGCTGTCACGAACGTTCATCTCTCTGCATTACTTCCGTGATTGGACCTATCTCCATTATAATACTTTACTTTGCGGGCTGCGTTTCCCTGCGCAAGTCTTATCACATGTCCGTCTCTTCTTTGTGGGCCTTCGTCGCCTTCCATTCTCGAAATGAGTCATCGACACATCTCCGGGCTGCCAACTTTACACCGAAGACTCGTGATCAGGCCAGCGGATATCGAGAGACACATATGGATCCCCTGGGTTACCCCTGGGGTCCTGATCAAATTCGGAACATCTTGATCGTGATAACGGATTGCAATTGGCTTACAGCTAGCTCAACGTCAACAGTTCGTCCGAATCCCCGGCTCGAGAAAAAGTTTTGATGGGTCTGGTTCCATGTGACCCACTCTCAGCACCCTCGTTGGTTTCGTTTTGTTTCGTTTCGCCACGCTCGTTATTTGGTCACAGCTGTCCTTTCCGGCGCGGTGGCCCGTTCGAGAGTGCTGTGCGATAGAGCTCTCCACCAATTCCCAATATCGAACAATTTAGCATACCCTCGCTGAGTGCACGCACTTCTGAAATGTCCGATCCTGATCAGTCTTCTCAGGCCTTGCCAGCTCACGAAATCGTCGTGATACCCCCTGCAGGGCACGAAGGGAGACAACACCTCCTTGATCAGTGCATCAACGTCAGGATCGACGTTTTCGTACACGAGCAGCAATTTCCACTGGACGTGGAAGTTGATGAGTGTGTTCCCCCCTCTATCCCACCTTCCCTCTTTGACCTCGATGGTGACCGTAGACAAGATCCGACAGCGGCCCATTTCTTGCTCCGGCTTGTACCTTCTCTGACACCAATCGGGACAATTCGAGCCTACAAAGTGGAAGGGACAAATTGTTACAAGCTTAGTCGTCTGGCTGTTCTCAAGCCCTATAGGCAATATCGCTTCGGGCGCGATCTCGTCCTTGCGCTACATCGGTGGGTGAAAGACGACGCGAAGAAAACAGGAGCATTACAAGTTGCCAAAGTCGTCTGCCATTCACAGATGCCGGTCAAAGGATTCTATTCCAAGTACGTTGGCGTGCTGCATGACATCCATTCATCTCGGCTCAGAAGTGTCCTTCCTTTCAAGGTATGGTTATCAGCCTGAGGTGATATATTCCCCCTTCTCATGATTCTTGATCAATTTGAACTTATTCTCCGCGATCAGGGGGATGAGTTTGATGAGGATGGTGCTCTCCACCAAAAGATGGCTGCATATCTGTCCCTATAACAGTATTATCAGAGTAGCGAGTTCGTGTACTCTTTCGCTAAGCACGTCACGAGGTATATGAACAAGTAAGCTAGGGGTGGTTCTATCAATACAGTGGCCAACCAGGGAGAGTGTCGTCAAGTCCAGTGTCGTAAAAAGACGGACCAATGAGCATAAGATGATTAGCGACCAAAGAAGAAACGAAGGACGAAACACAGTGGATGCAGTTAATCAAAGGGGGAAACGTGAGATCATAGATGGGTATATCTGTTCAATCCATCATCAGTCACCACGCCCTCGCTTTCACTTTCGGAGCTGAAGGACTCGGTCTTGACGGCACGAAGAGCCCTGAATGGGCTCTCAGATGGTGACCCAGGAAGAATGCTAAAGTTGATGCTGGTTCCTGCACCAAAGCCCGTCGTTCCTTCCTCGTAGAGTCTTCGCGCAGCCTCGTATTCGAGTTTCTCCTGCTCAGCCTGAGCGAGGAATGGCTGTGGGGCATTAGATATTTAAAATGACGAAGCTTAAGATTCGACCAACCTTGCGCTCTTCATCGGTCATCGAGCGCCACTTTGCGGCGGCGAGAACGCTCTGCTTGGTAGTCTCCTGTTCGTCGCCGAAGATATCCCTAACCAGCTCGGGGTCGGATCGAATGCGCTGCAAGAACATGAAGTACGCGCTCAGAGGCTTCTTCGGTGCATTGGGGTCCTTGAGATTGCTCTTCCGAGACCGACCCGCCTTCCGTTGGGCAGTCCGGAAAACGTTCTCGCGCTTGATATCTTCAGGCGTCAGAGTCCGCATATACGCAGCATTGTCGCGTTCGCGTGCCTGCTTGAGAATAAGGGAACGTTGTTTGTATGGCTAATCACGGCATGTCAATTCTGCGCAATTCCCAGGAAGCGCAGGGAACAGCTTACCTCTTTCTCCTCCGGTGTCATGTTAGCGTACTCCTGACCGGCTTCCTTGGCAGCTTGGGCAACATTAAGTTTCCGAGTACTGGTTGCTTGGTGCCGTTGAATCCAATCTGTGAAGTAAAGCTGCCAAGCAGATGGGGCTAATTTCGGCGGTTTCAGGAGAGATTTGAGGGGTACTAAATCGGAGATAATGAAGCGAAGTAGTCAGCATGACGACAGTCACAGCACAGAAGGAACGGATATGATTAAATGCACACGTACGAGATTCAGGTGATTTCGTGTCCTTGGGGGGTTCCTCAGATGGCAATTTCTTCTTTCGTCGCACGGTTGCATCGCGATCATCACTAACGGAGACCGACTCTGCACGACGACTGTACGCCCGTGTCAGATTAGGCACGTTAGGAGATGGGGCACTCGACGATTGGAACATCAATCCCAGAGGATTGGCGTCTCTTCTCGGCTGGAAACGGTGACCCTTGGCTGTGTAAGGGTTCTCGGATAGGGGCGGATGTGAAACCGAGGGTCGGCCGGAGGACGTGGAAGGGGTATAATGAGATGAATCCCACAGCTGCGATGCCCACGCGGGTGGTCTCAGCGACGTGTCAGCGGGGGATATCGAAGCTACACGGAGACCAGGTGAACTGAGGTAACCATCAGAAGCACCTGTTGGTGATAGCGATCGAGGGAGAGGATGTAGGGCCGCAAATTCAGATGGAGAGAAGGAGGCATTCTGAGGGAACACATGACTACCGTACGAGATGAAGGAAGGGGGGGATTGCGCGTCTGGTTGTGCTCCACGAATGGGTATTGGTGACGAAGACGAAGGGTCCAAGGTGGGAGCCTGTGTGTCGTGGAGCCATTGGGAAAGATGGCTGTCGTCAAGATCCAGCATAGAATGGACCTCATCGAAGCCACCATATGTGTTAGAATCGTAGAAAGTGCTGCTGGGCGACGCATCCGGGATGTCAAAGTCGGACGCTCGCCGGGGGGAGACTGCGGCGTCTGAAAGCACAGGTGAGATGGGCTGATTGTAAGTAAAGTCACGAGAAGGATCCCAGGTGGTGGGAGAGAGAAGAGACTGATCGTCGAGCTCGAGAGGTCCGAAAATCATCTGATCGGTATCTGAAGGAGAGATGATATCGTATGGAGAGTCGACAAAGTTCATGAGGGGAGTTGCCTCCTTCATGGGGGCGTCGTTGGCGTCTGGGACTGTGGGCGGTCTTGGAGGCCGTGTTGTGAATGGGGAGATTGGCATGGTGCGAGGGATAGGCGAAAGAATATGGAAAGGCGGGAGGGCAGCTTTAATAGCTGTCGGAGCCGGGGGATGATTAGACAGCGAATCGGGGGGTTTTAAGTAGCTGTATGAGTGTAATCGGGTCAGAACGAGAGGGGCTCGGCTGGATATCCATGGCGGCCTTCGAAACCTGTACCCGGCTGCCAAACTGGTCATCATGTGCCAGTCTGACTCGTCTCGAATCAGTAGTTTGGTTCTTGCGAACCGCATCTCGCCTGTGGTTCTACAAATGGTCGAGTGTCGCAAATCTATCGGGCTAGCATATCTAAATCAGGTTTTCGCAAAGAGAGGCCATTAATAACAATGCTCGACTTACGTCGATATCCACACGTTCTCTCAGATTTCCTCGACTTTAGATCCCATCCCAGGCTTGCACTGGCGATCAAACCGATCCAGCCGACTCGTTCCTAACTCGAGATGGATTAGTCGTCTGCAATGTCAGCAAAACTGTATCAGCCTCCTTGATTACAAGTCCTGGCGCTCTGCGGCGTCACCGTTACACGCGCACGTTATAGTGGCAAACTTTACAACGACATTGACCTTGGCGGTGCCAGTGGCAGTCGGGGGGTCCAACGTACGCGCGACCGGCCCTAAACCATGCCTCGAAAACAGCAACTAAGGACCAAGTCAACGGTCCTATTGTACATCGCCACCCGCCACCGGGACATGTAGATGTGTAGACCTCTGTCGGCGGAACCTGATCAAACCCAGCATGGGAAGCGATTGCGAACCAAGGCTGTGTCCCACTTTGTACCATATGTTTTTCTCATTCGATCCCAATTTGATCCTGCACTGGCAGCGATTCGCGCCTCATCAATGGATATACAGTCCACCGGTCTACAAATCCGGTCCGCCAATCATAGAACCGCAATGGATTCCACCGACCGGTATCGTTTCCCATTGTAGACGCTCTTGCCCGGCTGAATATGGCAAGCCATGTCATCAATTTAACGAGACATAGGAGCGCAGACTCCACATCAGTTTCTCTTCTCGATACGCATCGCTTAGGGTTAGAATGCTCACCTCCCAGTCCTTCACATCTTTCATGATCACCTTTTCACGCTCCAGCGCCGCCTGCTCTCTGCGGTAGATATCCCGATCGCCCTCGGCCAGAAGGAGCGGGACAAGGTGGATGCGTGACCAAACCTTCTCCCTCTGAAGTTCCCTATGAGGAAAAAATGCATCGTCAGGGCCCAAATCTGAGAAAATGCGCTTTTTCTGGCACGGCCCGAATGAGTCAAGCCGCAGATAAGATGTCGGCCGGATCCTCCGCAGGGAACACGTTTCACGATGAGCGCGCCATGAGAAGACACGTTTTACAGCCTGAAGACCCCATATGCCGCTGTTTGTGAGAACAAACATACCTTCTTTCCAAGTTGCCTTTTCCAACGCGATAGAATCCGTACGCACACACGGCCGTCACAGCTCCAAGAATGACCAGACCACTGGGACCGCGAAATGGAAGATTGCGTTTGTATTTTACGGCCTCGAAGCCCCCAGGAGGGGGCATATCCCTGTAGAGAAAGGGAGGTGTTGAACATGGTGCATTGTTCCGAATTGGTCGACATACTGTCTGTATTGTATAGACACTACGGAGCCAACAATGGTTAGCAGTCCATTTCATTCAAGATGGAGTCCAGACTGACTGGTTATGATGAAAAAATTTGTGGACTTGTCGGTGTCGCTGGTTGAGGAGGCAGCTTCCGACGAGACTTCCGAAGGCACGCGCCGAGGTCCATTTCAAGACCAGCCCTAAACCCACGTGCCCCCACACGACTCCACTTGACTTGACTACGTTACCGTCTGTTACCGTATACTGCCGTGACTATGCCCAGTTTATGATCTATGGAAACTGCCAGGAGAGATAACATTCAATTTGTTACTTGACGCCGCCCGGTGAAATCCACAGATCAACGCCTCATTCGCACACACTACTTGGTCATGGTCGTTCCTGTGGACATTCTTTCAGAACAGAACCTCTTGAAATGCCGTTACACTTGGCAGTATCGATGGCCTATATGTAGAAATCACATTCACGTTTTCGAGCGCTGGCGATATCTAGAATTGCCTAGGCTCGAAGGCCAAACTGCGCAAACCGGTTCAAACTTTGTGCGACACTATTTGGAGTGTGATTTCGAAGCATGATAACGTCGCAGTCATGAAAGTCTAGCGCCTTTGACTAGCTGGCTTCTGGACTGGGACTGGTGACACAGTCATGAAAATAAGGGGACGGTCTTTGATTGTGATATGGAGTAAATGTTGGATCCATGACTGGGTATGGGGGAGGGGTATCGAATTTGTGATGGGAGATGTTTCATGTTTATGAGATCGTACCTGCCCTGATTCGAGACTCAACGCCAGCTGTCGAGAGTTACCAACACTAGTTGTCTCAATGAGTAATAAATAGCAAGTGCCAACTCAGCGTCCCGTTATTCGTTTGACGCCGGCCAAGCACTGCCATCATGTCCCACAACCAGTCCCCAGGTCCTTCCGCTCTTCCCAACTCCCAGATGTTCGTCCAGCCTCCCTCTGTCACCCCTTCTGCCAGGCAAAAAAACAGACAATATGCCACTGGCATCGCTGCCGGCGTCGAAGACGAGAAATATCAGGCAAAGTACAGGGAGCTCAAGAGAAAAGTCAAGGAAATCGAGACGGTATGTTATTCGCTCAATGTCCGCAGTTTTTTTTTTCCTCATTTATCCCCCGTTACAGGACAACGACAAGCTCCAATTCAAGGTGCTTACGGCCAAAAAATCTATTCAGAGAATGAAATTGGAGAGAGCGTGAGCATCTTTTGCAAACCCAACTCCGAGCTATCTTGGCTTATTCAACCCGAATAAGTGTACTGTATGAGCGACTGTCTGCTGTGCCACCGTCCCCAGACCCCCATGCTCACACTTCTCTACCTCCCATGCACGCGGGTCCAGGGGTACCTCCCCAACATGCTCAGCAGGTACCAAATCCAGGCCACCATCGCGATCCCCGAAACATGGACATCAATGATCTCAACTCACCCGACTATGGCCATCCCTCAACGCGTGTTGGACCCGAAGGACGTCCTGTGCAAATGTCAGATGGGCCCGTAGGACCCGGGGTTGCTCCCTCTCACGCGGCCCATATGTCAAGACGCGGTTCGGGCTCAGGTCATGACTCGCGCCAGCTTCCACCCCTGTCGCAGCTGACACCTGTGCAACACCTCGAACATCCGCGGGGCCATGCGCACTCTCAAGCTCACTCCCACCACCCGCACAGCAATGGGTCTGACTCCCGTTCGCGTCCGCATTCTTCGTCGCATTCCCGTGGACATCAACTACAGGCGCAGGGTCCGCAGGCTTATCACCAAGGAATTCCCCATCCCCAACAGTATCCGCCAGAGGCTATTCCTGGGCAGATACACAGTCCCCTTCTTGGTCACGAGAGAGAACGTTCGCGAAGACACGATAGTCACGAACACGGAAGTCACAGTGGCGATCCCTATCCGCACGGGCGACAGCAAATGTCCCATTCATCGTCACATCCGTCCATTGTGTCACCCACTAGCGTTCGCGGATCAACCACACGTGCTCATAATCATCAACGTGTTGGACCTGGCACGAACATTAACCACCCTGACTTCGAACACGAGCGTGACCTGGAGAGAGAACGGAACTGGTCACGTCAGCGCGAACACGATTACGATCGCGAAGCTCCACGTGAATATGCAAATTCAGCGCCAATCCGGAACTCACCTCCACCTCAACTGCGGTCCAGACCGGAGAGAGACTATCAGGATCACCCTTACCGACTCCGGGAGGAACATATGTATCCTCGAGAGCCTATTGGCCCAGGGGTGTATGGTCGCTCCTCTCGGTCTGATACACCCGGATCGGGGTCCGGTTCTGCTTCTGGTCATGGAGGCGCCGGAGAGGCTCAACCCCGATCGGATACACACCCGCAGTATTATGACCGCGAACGCCAGAGACCCTATGCACCCCGAGGGATAAATCAGCTTCAGACGCCCAATGAGGATATCGATTTTGTTCACGAGGATGGCCGACCACACAACCGCGATCGCGAGCGGGGTGGGTCTCACGCACCTCCGGAACAGCACCGCCCTCCTTTGGAACCATCGAGGAAGAGATCTCGTAACGACATGGATGTTGATGCGGAAGATGACGTCGCTTCCCCCGCGGGGGACAGCTCAGGGGGAGGAGGGGATTCCTCAAAATATGGAGGAAACCATCGGGCAGATGAGAGAGGCTCGAAGAGACTCCATCAGGAAGGCATCTCGTCATCGACCCAGGGGTACAACGGACATGACGAGCCAGAGGAAGGACGCTCCAGTGATTAGGGGTTCGGTGTATATGCTGTGGCCGCATTCCCATACAATGGGTTAGTTTTACATAAATTCTTCATTGTCAATGCTGGTCTTTGTGTATAAGCAATGTCGTTTTTTGCGGGTAGTATCGTAATAACTTATGTCTAGTTTGGATTTGTGACCCGAGGTCTATATTCATGGCAGCGGATCAACACACAAAAAAGTGTAGATCTGACCGCAGGAGCATCGATATCGGGCTTGGTATGAATATACGCCGTCAATCTCTAAAATTAGCTGTGTTGAACAAACATGCCATACAAGGCGACCTTGGGGGACATGGCAAGAACGATCCACAAACCAAGCAAGCTCAAAGCTGCCAGCCACATCCATCTCCGACGAAAGAATCACTGGTACGACCTCGAATCCCACACCTCATCCCCGTCGAGATTCGGCGGCCATGACAATGTGGAACGTTCCGCCGAGACATTGGGTTCTGTTTTCCCGATCGCTGTCGAGCTTACGAATTGTCTCTCTCCGCCCTGCTGCGCCCAGTATGCGTCAATATCCGCCTGACAGCTGAAAACCGACACAGGAGACCGATGGCGTCCGCATTTATCCGGTGCCACTTGTACGACACTTGTCAAGAGAAGGCGGTGGTCAAGGAGCAGGTCCATTACGGTGGCTTCGCGACCGAGTTGGCAAACGAACGTTTCTTGCGCTTCTTTGAGCAACCGCCTCGTTGGTGACAGGTGGCACAACATAGTGGCCTGGATTACGAGTGGTTTGCTCCCCGATGGTTTGGAGTCAACGGGCTCGTGATTTCCGGGCTTCTGGAATTTGGCAATCCGAATAAATTTCAAAGGCGTAATGTCAAACGCTGATCACTGACTGCATCTCGGGATTTGAAGTGCTGTGTACTACGTCTCCAATGAGTAGGAGGCAAAGACAATAGCAAGAGGCTTACATTGGTATGTGGCTGACATGGCTGTGAACGCCGTTGCGAGAGCTGGAAGGATCCGAGTCCCAGGATGGGGAGAAGCCTCGATGAGCAGCCATCGTACGATTTATCCTGGTGACGGTCAGTTACACCGTAGAGAAGCGTAACATTTGGCTCTTCATTGGGATTCAGACTGCGCCGGTCTGAGACATTGACACCTTTCAGGAGACATTGACTGACCATATTCGCCGACGGTGGTCGATCTTGGAACAGCCTTCCTCGCGTTTTGGAAGTGAAGCATCAACCACAAACCTCCTGTGCATGCGCGAAGAGGAGATGGGATTGTCGTATGTATGGAGAAGCGAATGTGGTCTTAGGCGCGACGAGATCTACACCTCAAATATATTTAGCAATGCTTGAAAGCGAATCCAAGAAGCAAAGGGCGAAGAGATATCTCAGAACTTTCCCTCGTTTCCAAGCTTTGGGTGAGGCGGTAAAGCTAAGAACAAGGTCCTAGCGCGTCCGTGTTCAATATTGAGGGAAATAATTACAGGACCTGGCGAACTAGTTCGACCACATTCCCCAGCCTCCTCAGCTCATCGGTAGACATGGTCCGCTGCCATGAGGAATCAGTGGAATGTCTGCCGAGCTTGGCGAATAACTCACAATGGAGATTAGCTGCGATCTCAGCTTCGGCTTTGTCACCATTGGCCAAAAGTTTTTCCTTGTTGTATAAAAGCTCCTCCCGTGTTTCCGTCGAAAATTCCTGGTTTTGAGCTAGAGACAAAACGAGTTAGGTGGTCATCAAGGCGGTGAACAATGACCCACTTTCGACAATAGCGTCCACCGGACAAGCCTCTTGGCAGAAACCGCAGTAGATGCACTTTGTCATATCAATATCTATATATAACGGGTGAATGCACGAACGATGCGACTCGGACGCGATGCGCACCGTATTTGGTTGTCCGACGCGAACCATCTTGACGCGCTTCGCTTTCAATAGTGATAGCTTGAGCAGGGCAAATCGCTTCACAAAGTTTACAAGCTAGACCGGAACGTAAAAAAACGAATTACATTGAATGGGAGAAACAACATACCGATACAACGCTCTTCACCGCTCGGGTATCTCCGCAGAGCATGCTCGCCACGGAAGCGGGGGGAAAGTGGACCCTTTTCATACGGGTACATGATGGTATAAGGAGGTCTGAAGAAGTTTTCCATGACAATCCACATTCCTACGAAGGATTAGAGATGCGACTCATTTGAGCTTGAAGCCAACATACCTCGGATGATCTCGGTAAAGAAGAAAAGATGGACTGCTTTGTCAATAGCGCTCGGACCATCCTTGTACGAGTCTGTATGCTTGTCTGGCTCGTCCTGGGCAGACAAAGTACCAGTACCGGGTGGAGACCTGATCCCGGTTGAGCCCTCTAGGCTGCCGTGGTCATGCACTGGGGCGGCATGAGAGCAACGGGAAGAAGAAATGTTCCGGTGGACAAGTAATGTAGAGCGGAGCACAGTTGAGCGCTGCGCCGTCAATAGTCGAGGGGAGAGCCCCACGCCGACACGGGCTAAAGACATAGTGGTCACCGTACACGATGGACGATGTACTAGAGCAACAATGATGTGACAGCACGTCACGCTAGGTGTCACATCTATTTCTCAGCCAATTATCTTTCGTCTATCTCGGCGGTCGAGTACTTGTACTTGTTGCAATCATGTCCAGTTCAAAGGCAAAAGCAAAGGCGCAACCGCTCACAGACCAGGGTACGACAGATGACGCCGATTTACCAGACATCTTCATCATGATCGACTAGACAGAGATACAACAAACATACTCTCGCTTTCAGAATGACCTGCAGACTCTGGCTGGCAAGATCGGCGAGCTCGAACAGGAAGCTGAGGAGCATACGTATGTCCTCTTTCTACCCACAACAGGAGTTTGATGCACGTTGCATAGATTGGTGCTTTCGACACTAAATGAAACCCTGGAGGAAGAACCAAATCGCAAGTGCTTCCGCCTGATTGGTGGTGTGCTGGTTGAGCGCACGGTTAAGGATGTCGTCCCTGCATTGCAAACGAATAGAGACGGAGTGAGTCGTTAGTATTTGATCCGTCCTTGAGTAGTCTGAGTTATGCTTCGCAGATTAAAAAAGTGATCACTACCCTAACGGAACAGATCAAAGGAAAAGAGCAGGAGTTCGAGAGCTTTAAACGAGAACACAACATCCGTGTTATCCATAAGGCATAGCTTCTCCACTCTTTTTCTTGATTGATGAGCCATCCAGCCCGTGCGGTTCGTCTTTCGTCTCCGCTTCCTCAATACGCTACGTGTTGGCCCTTCGCCAAGGGTCCTGTGCCTTTCATAGAATGGACGTGTACATTTATCATTGTGAAGCATCAAAGTCATTGAATTGCACCAGAATGTTCCGCAGGAGTTGGCTGAGGTTCCTACGCCGCACAAGTGTATTCCCCAGACCTGAGCCTATGATGTCAGGTTTCGTCGCTACGTAATAATATCAATCAACATTACCGTATGCGTCTAGCAATTTCACCACTCAGTTTCTTGACAGGCAGCTCCACCAAGATAGTTCGCCCATATTGACTTCGTTATTCTAGGTGAGCTTGAGATCTCGACACCATCGTCAAAAGGATAGTACATTTGAATGAGATGTGCAGGGATCGGGACTACAGTGCGAACAAATGGTTATTTTCGTGGATTTCGTTGCAAGGCACAATCATATCCGGCCCCCCACTATCCGGGATCGACATGTCCATATGTATGCACACGGCTGAGTCTTAGAGCATCTTCCCTCAAGCCTACTGATCACAGTCCCGTTTCCTGTCGAGGTGTACATCCCTCCCTTGTCATTCCTTGTACAAGTCTATCGCTCTTTTCTTTCGACGATCCAATGCGGATTCTCTTGTTTTGCATCGCAATCTTGTCCACGTGTTGTGGCATTGTACTCGCAAAGGCCAGTAACCTGGCCAACACCACTGAGCAAATCTATTTGGACGCTCACAACCAAGTTCGCTCGGGTTTCAATGCCCAACCACTCAACTGGTCGACTCAGTTGGCCAGTAAAGCCCAGCAATGGGCGAGTGCTTGTCACTTCAAACATACCGAAGGGCATCTGGGTCCCTACGGCGAAAACATCGCCGCTGGGACCGGAAATTTCAGTGCCCAGGACGCGATGGCAATGTTCATGGACGGCCTAGGTAAGTTAACTAAAATGATACCGCATCATGTGTGTTTAACATTCTCCTCCATAGCGACTTTTGATCCGAGCAACCCCACCTTTTCCGATTTCACGCAAATTATTTGGGAGTCTACTACGCAGCTGGGGTGCGCTTCGGCTCAGTGTAACGGCGTTTTCGACGCGGCCTTTGGTGAAGCAACTCTCTATGTCTGCCTGTACGAGCCTGTAGGCAACGTTGTTGGTGAATTGCTGTGAGTTCACCTGCGATGCCTTGACAGCATACAAGTTTTACTTACGTCATAACTTCAGAGACAATCTTGCGTTTTTAATCTGATCTAGACCCATCAATGGTTCGACCCGTTATTTTTCCTGCCATAGCATGTTACCAGCAGGCTGTCGACGGATATGCTGCAGTCACAGTCGATCCTCGGACACTGTAATACTTATTAGGACATTTTGTCTTTGCTCTACTTAGATCGATGAGAAGGACATGAAGACTCGCTAAGCACTGGGTACTAAGTAGTGACTGGATCGGCAGTTCGATTTCACGATTGAGAGTGAACGTTAACGTCAGAGAGTTAAATTATGTGCATGTAGGATCCCACGGTTACTACGGTTTCAACGATGTTTCAGCATTTGCTTTACTTTAGCAGCTCAATCTCTAGTTGAAGGCCCACTTTAAATGGCGACCGAAGTTGGACTCGTCCTCAGCACAGAACGTACGGCATTACAGACATTGCCAGTAGAACTTCTGGCAGAGATCTTTGCGGAACTTGATCTGCAATCTCTCATTGATGTCTCTCACGTGTCCCGTAGGTTCAGGGCTGTCACCGCCGATTCTTCCCTGAATCCGTGGAGAAGGCCTATACTCCGCAACCTTCGACGAGGAATTTACGAGAAATCGTTAGCCCACCTCAGTGTTCGTTCGATCGTACCACGGCAGAACTGGATCGAAATTCTCACCCTCGCGTCACCAAGTTTCCTGTTATTCGAAAGCACCATACCAAATCTGGGGTCTTCCGAATGGGAAGATTGCTTTCGCAGAAGATACCTTCCAGGCTGGACCAAATGGAAGAAGGATACCCCTTGGAGAGAGGTCTTCATGAAGTCAGTACTCACTCAATTGATGCTATCCCCTGAGACAACCCTCAAGTGAATATCCGCTCGCAGAGTCCTTTATCGGGTGTGGCACAGAAGCCGCTCGTCCTGCACTTCGGACGAATCGTGGACCAAGTAATCGTCTCTCTAATTCTACGTAGATTTTTTGGGCTGACAGTCGTTAGATACGTTGTCATTAACCGAAATGGATCGGTGAATGAGCTTGATGCTGCTTCCCGGAGCTTCAATCCTCTGGCAATCTTTCATGCGATGAAGTCAGCATTTTGACAGACCGCTCTTTGTTGCCACGCTGACACCGCACCAGGCTTCAAAATAACCTCGGTCATCTACCAACTCAAATCAGAGTAAGTGATGTCGTTCCATTTCTGTCCGTGTGTCTAGAAGTGACCCATTCTAGGTTGTCCTCGAGTTGATGGATGTTCGCATTGTTGTTCTGGGCGTACTCAATCGTCCAAGATCCCCACTCACAGTAAACCGCAATGCCCGCGCATTTTTGTGTCCTCCTGGACTTGAGCTGATTAGTGGTTTCGATGTCGAGAACAACACCGAGGACCACATTGATGAATCTAACGGTGCGTGCCTTGTCGACCTGGATTCGTAACCTTATCGAATCGTGGTGATCAATAGCTGCGCCCCGTTTGAATCCGTATTATCGTCGCCTCTCGTATCCCGTGCCCTCGCCAGCCTATCACAATTATCCGATGTATACCCCTGGGGGGAGAGATCACAGATGGGATTCGGATGCAATGGCGAACGACGGTGTGGAATGGGTTGGAGGAATGCTGTATGAGCCTCGTGTTACACTGTTTTGCTTGCTTTTTACTGACTTTTTTGGAGGGTCACGGCACAACTTCAGGCTTCTGCCAATGGGCTTGACACGAATGGGTTGGAATTATATGGCGGTTTTGTTAACAATCAGTTTGCCTCATTCACGTGGCAGGATTTTTTGACTGTTGCACCCTGGATGGAGGAAAGGATCACGAAGTGTATTTATGGACAAGGATTAGGGATCGAGTGACCTCCATTATCCAATGGTGATGGTACCAGTGAATGACAATAGAATATGTAGCAGCGGTTTAGGGACTCTCTGATTAGTAGTGCAAGCTAGACATAAAGCAATCGCGAATCTTGTAGGGCTCTTGTTATGGTTGCTGCACGTTCCCACGTAGCCATTAAGCAACCTGGACATACCTTGTGTCATGATGCCAGTGAGACATTGCTTGTGTCGCTCGCGGAGATGCGGAGCTCTGATGCGCTTCGCCGTGCTATTGTTCCCCTCAGCCGCTCTTGGCGACACCGCATCTAACTTTTGTTTTTGTTGCTAGGTTTGTGCTGACGTCTCTTTCTCCCTCAGCGTAGTTTCTAGGCCCTTCTATGGGTGAGGAGTCCGGAACAATGGATGCTTATCACCGTGACATGACCACAAGGGAGTTCGTAGGCTATCATAGTTTTGTCACCCCGATCGAGTGGCCCGCCGTTCATTTAACGAGCCAGCGTCGGGGGGAGGGGATATTGTCCTTCATCCCCCCCTTCATTGATCATATTGGATCGACGTCGCAGGGCTTCGTCGCTATACCCCTCACGGACCAACTAACGTTTTAATTATGTCGCTCGTAAGTGTTCCCTCTCCCTTTAATCAGACTAGGGCACCAACTGATTTTTCTCCCTGCTCTCAGTGGAGCTGTACATCTTGTTCTAAAAATTTCTCGCGCAAAGGTGATCTCACTCGACATGAGCTGCTGCACACTGGTATAAAGTAGGCGTTTTATGCATAGAAAGGAGGGCATGCGTAGCTGAAAGCCTATCTTAGACCCCATATTTGTGGAACTTGCGGAAAGGGCTTCGCCCAGTTCTCCGGCCTGAAGACGCACACGAACGTTCAGTATGATACCTACACTTTCTCTGTTTTCAAAGTGCTGACAGGAGTGGATAGCTCAAAGGCGAAACCTTACATCTGCGGCATTGGCACCTGCCGAAAAGCCTTTGGAGACCCCTCCTCGTGTACGCGTCACCGCAAAGAGACGCACAGGCGCGAGGGGGCTTATAAATGCATCGTAGAGAATTGCGCAACGAAGTCAGTTTGTTGCTCGGTTTTTCCTCTTTTTGGTTGTACTGAAGGCTTGCACCACAGAATTAAGCGGCGGTCCACCTTCGCAGCACATCTGCGGAAACATGGATTCGACACCGGAATGCTCGATCTGGATAGCATGACACTAGCCAGCGATGCTCACGGGATCTATCCACCTGCACGGCTTGTATCTTCGTCTTCGCCTGTAGACGACAACTGCCAGCCTAAGGCGGAGTCTCAGAGTCCGTCTCCGTTTGTTCAAAGAGAGGGTAAGCTATATGTTGCTGTACAAACACTTTGCTAACTCTTCAGAAGGCTTTAGCAGCCACAGTCAGAATAATCAAGGAGGGTCCACTCTCCCCCTAGACAAGAATGACTTGGCCTGCGAGGATTCGCTCTTATTTCAGCAGGCTAGCTGGTATCCTCTCGGAGGCGGGGCTTTTTCTCTCGTCCCCACAGTCCTACCATCGGGTCAACCCGGCGGGAAAATCGATCCGACTCCCTCACACGAATCATATCTATACTCGTCTGGAGCCGATAACCCGTTTTTCTTCGACGAGGTCTTCTCCGCGGCAGTGGACTATCAGCTCTTCGGTGCTTCCCCCTTGCAAATTCCCCTCCTCGAACCCTTGCTAGAAGTCGGAAGCGATACGTCTCGGTCATCGTCAACATCGCCGTTGTCAGCGTTCTCGCTGCTGTATCCCTCCGACTCACTTCAGGACACGGGTTTATCGCCCTTCTCAAGCAACATTTCACAGGATCTGCTTTTGTACAATACCGTCTAAATGTGATCTTTCACTAGTGTCAGTCTTCACCGGCAGCTCATGTATCGATAGTTTTTTTCTTCATTCACTTTACTACTAGTTCATTTGTTTTATCATTTACATCCAGCTGTATTCCTTCTCCTCTTACATTAGCCACCCTTACTTTACTCTTGCTCATTTTTGTTTTCGTAGCTCCACTGAGCATCGTTTCACCGTGGTTTGTATGGTTTAGTCTACAGCAATTTTATTTTTAGCATGGAGGGGCACTGGAAGGGCCCCGTCGTCCCTGCGTACAGTAGGGGTAACAGTTGCTGTCAAGCCTGTCAAAGACTAGCATCATGCGTATGCAGTAATAAGTGTAAATAACGCCTCGGGGTCGCTGTGTGATTTCTCAAAGGCCACCACGCACGCCGCTCAAGCTGTCCGCCCTCCTCCGCTGCACAATCCCTTGCGCTCGTCGTGCTGGAGTCCACTTCCAGATATACGACTACCTCCACAGATCTCGTTCTGGCGGACGTAGCATGTTAGCCTCACCGTTGTATCCTGCCGCTCCGTTTTCTACTCAGATTCTCTCCGACGATCACGCGCAGCTTAGACCGGCCAAGGATATCGATGCATTCAACAGTCTTCTCCCACCACCCATCGAGTTCGTAGAAGGATCATCTTCTGGCACACTAGCAGTAGCAGAAGGAAAGTACGAACCCATCAACGGAACGCCAAAAGCCAGCAAGGTGGGCTATCCAAGACCTCTCGCATCTCATGCGCTTATGAGTATTGGCAGACCCCTCTGGACCAACCAAAAACTCCCTCCACATCACACGCCACCCTTCCAAAGGCGTCTCCCACTGCTGTTAGGACGCCGAAGCATGCATTGTACAATGGTATCCTCGATTTCACCTGGCCACCCGGCACTGTCGTCGGCAATGGACTGCACAACACCGGAAACACTTGTTTTTTGAACAGTGCATTGCAGTGCCTCCTCCATACCCCCCCTCTCCTTCGCGTTTTACACGCGCACTCTAAAAGTGACCCTTGTAAGTCTGGATGACACTCTTTTTCGTGTTGACAACGTCTTTACCCGCCGAATAGGCAGAGTCAAGGGCGGATTTTGCATGGCGTGCAATCTTCGGCAAGTCATGATGGATTCGTACCACAAGTCACATTCGTTCACCCCATACCAAATCACATCTAAATTACAAGGCGAGTCTTGACACCCTCAGCGGTAAACTACATAGCTGACTGATAGCCGTAGTCATCGCGAAACATATGCGTAGGGGTAGACAAGAGGATTCACATGAATTCCTCCGTTATGCTGTTGACGCATTACAGAAATCATGTCTGGCTGGGTATCCCCAGTACGATCTCTCCAACGTCTTCTCTTTACAAGCCCCTGACTTCTGGTTAGGAAAATCGACCCCAAATTGGCCGAGACAACATGGGTCCACAAGATCTTTGGCGGGAGATTGCGTTCCCGGGTAACTTGCCGAGAATGTGATCACAATAGTGACACATTCGACAACATGCTGGACATAAGTTTAGACATCTATGGCTCGTCAAGCCTGAAGGAAGCTCTGAAGAAATTTGTCGCTGTGGACTTCTTGAAAGGATCAGACAAGTATAAATGCGAGAAGTAAGTAGTCCGGATGCATACTGGCATTTCCCACTGACGGACTTTAACGAAGGTGCAAAAAACCAGTCGTCGCTGAGAAGCGTTTTACGATCCACGACGCCCCTGCTGTGCTAACGATCCACCTAAAACGTTTCTCTCCGCTTGGCCGAAAGATTGGCCACCCCGTCCACTACGACGAGCGCCTTTCGCTCCAACCTGCGATGAGCGAAGGGCAATTTGGGCCCACATACTCACTCTACGGCGTTATTTGTCACGCCGGTGGTGGGCCGAACTCGGGTCACTATTTCGCCCACGTCAAGGCGGCGAATGGACGTTGGTACGAAATGAATGACGATATGGTTTCCCCCAACCACGGACCTACCACCGCGATGAAGAACGCTTATGTTTTGTTCTATATGCGCGACAAGGGGCAGTCACTCGAGAGCGCTCTCAGTCGCCCAAGCCCAGCTTTTGGCAGTGCCAGAAGCAGCATCGTCGGAGGAATGAAGAAGCGGAAGAATGTCGATCTAGATGATGAAGACGTGGGTGTTAAAGCCGATCGTCCGTTCATTGGCCCTCTTCTCCCTTCTCCCATATCCAATACCGTCGGCAATGGAAAAGCGACGCCTACGAAACCACCTGCCGACCCCCAGGCCGCGAATTTGAAGAAGAAGATTACCGCACTCTCCTCTAGCCAACCAAGCATCGCTCTAACGAGTCTTTCACACTATGATGATGAGGACAGCCCCGACACTCTTTCAGACTCTAAACCGGTGGATTCAAAGGCGACGGCCAGCACCGATTCATCTCCCCCACCTCCACCTTCCACCGATTCACCCCAGTCGCCTTCCTCTTCAGATCGCACCTCCGTTCCCCCAATACCTGCTTCATCATCGGATACCCTTTTCATCAACGGTATTAATCCAACCAGCTTTTATGCTTCCTTGATCAAAAGCGAGCACGGGAAGAAGCGTAAATCAATGTTTGGCGACGAAGACGATGATACATCGAACCCCAAGCGCCACGCTATCTCACCCATTCGGACCCCCTCTTCGAAACACATATCCCATGGACAGCGTAGAAAGTCTTCGTTCGGTGGTGGCGCGACAAATCCTTTTGCCCGATTGAGCGGGAATAACAACCTTCGGAATTCCAACTTCCATCACAAACAGAGGCAGTATGGCAGCAAACGAAAGAGAATGATTATATAGTTACTTGTGTAATGCTTGTTGTATTTGGACGGGTTGCAATCATTACTGCATTATAACGATATGTACAAGTGTAAAAAGTACTGGGTAATGTGGGTGATAAAAGGTGAGCTTCAGAGCTTCGCCTTCACTTCGATCGTTTTCGGGTTTGTCTCTTGGTCGTCCCACAGGATCACAGTGACGGTGGTGTCGTCGCGATATCGGCGGGCGTAGGGTGCTGGGATACTCACCAGTCTGCGAAGCGCCGCGGTGTCGCCTCCACCAAACGCATTCCGAATAAGGTGAACGCTAAGGTTGTCATCGCCGAAGAACCACGACCCTTGCTCATCCCCCTTTGTCTTATCCTTTCCTTCGACAGTGGGTGATCCAGAGGACGTGGGAGCCAGACGCCGCAGCTCGGCCTTCGAAATCGTTCCTTTTAGACCTTTCAGATAACCGCCGACCAGAGCAACGACTTCCTCGGAGCTCAATCTATCCCAGAGACCGTCTGTAGCCAGAACAACAAATCGCTGTCCAGATTGTTTTGAAGGAGCTGAGGAAGCGTCGTTGAGAGAAAACTTCCGATGTGTAACAACTGGTCTTGCGGTGACATAAGGGGGCGTTTTGAATGTCGATGGGGGTGGACGTAGAGGTTTGTCATTACCGACGAGGAACACGTGGCTCAAGCTTGATACATGTGTTTAATATAAGCTCGAACAAGCGCAAAGGGGACGCTCACATTTCCTGGTAATCACGAGACCACTTATAGCGTGCATCTCCGAATGCTCGGGTAGGCTCAAGGCCACCTAAAACTCGTCCAGCGCGAATAACGTCTTCAGCTTCATCCGGAGGGTGTTCAGATTGCATTCTATCCGAAGATTAAGCGCATCCGTGAATCTAGAGAACACAAGTTTACCTCTTCAGTTCATTTGGATTTCGGCCCGTTTGGTCCTCACTGAGAACCTCGACTCTCCAAGAACCTTCACCATCCCTTGTTTCTTCCCAAACACCTGCGACTGCACGACTATCTCCAGTGCATGCGACATACATATCTCGCTGGGCTGTATCAAAGGCGGCCATCAAGGCACAGCTACCTGGATGTATTTGAATACCAAAGAGTTTCAGAAAATCGTCCACGAAAACTCACCAGCGACCGCGGGGAGCATTGTGGGGAGCGCGAGTGGATGCTGGCTCAAGTCAGGAGTGGTCTTCTTCTTTCCAGTTTGGGAGATTAAGTTGTTGGCCAGAATTGCTAAGGGTGCTTTAAGCAACTCTGTGTCGAACTTGGTAAAGGCGTCCTGGATGACCTTGGATATAGCCTGGGGATCCTGGACAGCAGGTTTAGAGAACAGGGAGACAGAGGATCCATGGATGAAGTTCGAGAGCTGCAGAACAACTGCATTTATTAACGTCTTGGAAAGGAGCTGGGAGGTCTGCGGTCCTCCGTGACCATCCATCACAGCAAAGAATAACCAGTCCCCGGGAGCCTTTGGGTCGGAGGGTTCACGAGCGACGATGGCGTCGGCATGAGCGTCTTCAATCGGGTCATTGGCTGCTACCGACGCTGTGGTGTACTTCCATGTTATACCGTTAGGTCGCGTGATGCTGTTGAATTTCGCGTTCGCTCGAAGCCGCTCTTCGACGGAGGTGAGGGAGAGTAAGGGGAATGTCTTCCAAGTCATGGATGATGCTCCATCAGCACCCCGCACCTTGACTGGAAGATCGAAGGTCTGTGACTTGTTATAACGATAGTAAAGATATGAAGAACCACCAGCAATGACTGTGGTAGCCGCTATGGGTTTCCAGAACCTTTGGAGCATTGCCTGGGGAAGGGGTATCACAGCCTCACGGTATGACCTGTGGCGTATGAGCAGGGCTACTACTACCGGGGTATGCCCACAAACTTCGGCAAGTACTTACCAATAGAAGTATTAACAGCAGCAACCCAGTGTCGTACTAACTTGACAGTACTAGTATATGCTTGTTCTAGCCACCTTGGCTTTTGAGGTGCCGAGCGTGCGTGATTCGGCATATCACGTGACGGATAAGCTTACAAATCGCTAAGATCTTCCCACTGTCACCGTATGGCAGCAGAACACAACTTGTACTAGTACCACATCATCACTCACAGCTCGTCCGTCGGCGTCTAGTTCAATCCTCAGATTTCTTGCCATCGCCCAGAATTTCGACTGTTTCTACATACGGTGTTGTCACCCAGATGACCGACGTGAGAGCTCATGCTGAACCCATATCCATATTCATGGACGTGGACGAAGAACATTCAATATTCTACAACGATTCATTCAGGCAAGACATTCATGGTGTTGAACATCTCTCGCAACCTTGGGTGAACGTGAGTCGAGATACGTGTCTGATTTTCACCGCTCCGAAGCCTCAAGTCTGTCCTCCGTTGTCGCCCCCCAAGTTCTCCACAGCCACGACGTCTTTAGAAGAGTGTTCTCAACTACCCACAAATAGCGTTCCGCCTGCATTCTCCCCACAACCCTCTCCTGAGTTTTTGGCATCGTTGGGCATCAAAGTGAGAGACTTCGCACATGAGAACAGGCTGCCCGCAATCGTACCTGTGCCACGTGTTCCTCGTCAAGTACAGCCAGCCCCTCAAACGCTAAAGCGTTCTCAGAGAGAGTGGGATGGGGCGGGGGAGGAGGAGAGCTCGAAGGACTCCTCTTTGTTAAGCTCTCTTTCAAGGAGAACGCCACCGAAGAAATCAAGATCACTGGAACGCAAACCTACTGAGCCACTCGAAGCAACGACGGTTCGACACACTCGCGCCTTGGAACGAATAACATTTCACGGGGCATACCCCATTATTACCACTCCAATACGAAGTATACCCTCCCTGTCTACGCCGCGTAGGTCAATGTCCAGCCCACCAACATCGCCCTTAACACCCCCACTCTCTCACATCGGGTCGCAAGACTCAGAGCTCGTTAGAACTCCATCTGCATTTCCCTTCGTTGTACATGTCGATGATAGCGGGATGATACCAACTCGATCACTTGATCCTGCGTTGCAAGCTGCATCGATTCACCCTGTCCTCTTTACCAGCTTTCCATCGGACTCACAGCCGCCCCCTATCCTTTCTCCTCCCAGTTTCCCTCCCCTTCATTTGCCACAAGATGTATCACCCTCACATATGGTAGACCCATCCCTTGAACCGCCGCTTCCGATCAAGGAATCTGGAAGAGATCGTTCCACTGATGAGACTGGTCGCATGACACCTCCCCCAATTCGCTATCAATTGCGCCAGCGCCCCATTATGTCTTCCCACGCAACCATTTCGTCTCGTCGTTCCCGCCCACAAAGTCGCACAGCTAACTCCCTTCCGCGGCGGAAGTGACAGCCTAAATGATCCATGTAGCTCGTTACCCCCACGGACCATACGGTACTTCAAGAGTATTTATCCCTTTATTGTTGTTGTCTTTTTATTGCTCGGAACGGATTCCACTCCCACTACCGCAACTGCATACAACTGTCACGACACATCATCATGAGTTTCTTGTTAGGTTACCCATCTCACATGTTTGGCTGGAAGGTCTGCCTATGTATCCCTATGCACCTTTAAACTTATTTCCGTCAAGCCCAGAGTTATCGCAGATACTGTAATAGGCCAGGGCAAGGGTCGTAGATCACTCCAGGTACAGACCGTGAAATCTTCATTTGGAATGGCACTCCGAGATCAGAGTCTGATGAGTCTACATTTCATATTGTAATTTGACCGTAGATGGATTAGAATATCAGTGATTGTAATGGGACCGAATGGGACCAGTATCGGACCGCATGCATAGGATCTGAGTGAGGGGACGGTCTTAGGAAAGGTGCTTTCAATTCCTGGCGTCTAGTGTGCAACTCAAGCTCGTGCAAGATTGCACTGGCTCATTGCACAATATTAATTACGGAAAAGATAAGGTTTCTACGTCACCCTGACTTGGCGAGATACTTGATTTATCTGAATGTCACGTTCGACTTTCAAGGCTACAGTCGGGGTAACTCGGAATCAAGGACACGGCGATTGGATGGCTAAATCAAAGATGACCTATGGTGTGGGTAGATTCGAGGAGGAACCCATGTCACGTTCGAGTCAAGATGATACCGGGAGTTGACCGGGACTACAACGATCGGTCCAGATAGATCTGACATGTAAATTTTAGCACTCAGCGGATCCCCTTCCTAGGCCGTCTTCCTTTAAGTAAAAGGCAGCTTTCTCCTCCCCCACATCCTTCTACTTTGATGGCAGTCCCCGGTCCATCCAATGTCACAATCTCCCTCCTCCCGGTCTCCCTATCCCTCGTACACATTCCCCGCGAACGTCTCCCAAAACTATCACACCCTGTGCTAAGGCAGATCCTTCAGCCCAACCCCACCTTTCTCAATGTGACCTGTAACGAAATCGAGCTCAGCCTCTTCGCAGAACACCACACATTATCCGAGTTTGAGCTCATAGCCAGACGCGACAGGCAAAGGCTGCGATCTCGTTCCGGATCAGGGTCTGGTTGCAGGCATCCCACTTTCGAAGACGATGTTCGAGTCGAAATTTCCTACGAAAAATGGAGGGTACTTCAGCTCGACTCTCACTCTGATCAACTTGGTGCGTGTTACCCCACAAATTATGGATTTACTCACAAGGCGATTTGGCCGAGCAGACAACTCAGGGGCAAGAGTACACGAGGTGTCTGCCCCGTTAGCAGCCGCGGGGATTTCGATCTTATACCAGTCTTCGTACATGAGTGATTTCATTTTTGTAAGTCACGTATGTCCACGATTAGCAGCGTCACTATAACTCGACCTTTTCAGGTCAAGGAAACCAGACTGCGGGAGGTCTTGTTACTGTTTGGGGCTGCTGGGTTTGACTTGTATTCATCTGACCAGGAACTGTTGATGTCGAGAGTCGTATCCCCTCTCTTATCTCCGGTCCTAGCTGATGAATCCAGAGTCAGTGAGATTGGCCCAGAGTTTAGTCCTGAGTCATGCGCCATTTTGACGCGGACTCGAAGCAGCATTGACACATCCGTCGCGGCCGCGGCACTGGCCCTTCACCGGGTGAACATAGAACAAGACGAAGACGACGAAGACGGGCGAACTATACACCATCGACCTCCGTCACGCGATAAATCTCACTCGCCGTCTTCAAGCGATGTTACCATCCTACCTTCCAAACTCGCGTGTGTTGGATTGTCTGACGAAAGCGTGGACAACTGGTCCCTTAAAATCGTCAAGCTCGTTGCTTTTCCAGATCTTATTCCTGTGAAGTCACATTACTTACGGGGCTCCGTTTGTTCGCCGCCAACTGCGATCACAAATGTCTCACTGACGGGCAAAAAAGTCAACGAAACCACCATCCCTTCTATACTATCCTGGCCCCGAAATGACTCGGATTCCACTGATTCCCCCTCATCCTCCGAAGAAGACGAAGAAGGTTACGCTTCTCACTCACCCTACCAATCTCCGCCCCTGCTATTCCCCTCAACAGGATCCCGATCATATCCCGACGTCACTCGAGCAATTCCGACATCATCCTCTTTCAAACCTGCTCCCAAACACATTGTCGCCCACGTTCCTCCCCTCTCTCCCGTAGAGTTGAAGTCGTCTCCACTCAGTCGAGGTGCCACTTACTCGTCCCCTGTTAACTTAAAGCAAATGGATGACATATGTCCAACGATACCCTTCTTCAGCTTCACGCGGACATCTGAAGGGTCCTCTTTAACAACGGATGTCTCAGTTCTTGCCACCCTATTTCCAGTCAGTGAGAGGTATATGCTCATCTGTGCTGGCGAGCTGGATGCCCTTGATGCGCTCGCTAACTCGGAAACCGATTCGGACGAGGATCAACAGCACGACGCGTTATCAGAAGGTGGGACCCTGAAGTGTCTTCAGATTGATCTACGCCGCTTCGGTTTGGGTAAGACTATCTACCAATCTTAATTGCCCGCTAGGAGGTTAATGGGGGGTTACAGATAAGCATGGTCTCGTTAGCCGCTATTCGCGGGTACTCGAGGAGAATGGGATCAATCACATGTATAGCTCCACTTTCAAAACTGCTAACCTTCTTGTATGTGTTTGGCCCTTGTGGTGTTTGATAAGGAACTTAATAGTTTCGACTTCCATTCTCTAGGTGGCTAGAACGCATGCTAACCGTGCTCGCGACCTTCTCAGGTCATGCTAATGGAACACCCCTTTTTGCTTAACCCACACCACTCTCCTCGACCTCAGAAAAGTAAAAGGGCTTGCATAAGCAAGCATTAGTTATCGCTTGGGTTCATCCTTTCGAACTCTTTATCTATCCCACGGACGAGATACCCGCACTCCCGCAGCTGTACGCATTTTCATAAATCTCCTCCCCTCCTGCCTTTTTTCTCGTCTGTCATCTACTCATACACACGTAAGATAGCATCATTACACCATTTCATTCTGGCATTGGTTCTCGGTTTGGTGATGAATGTTGCCGTTGGGTGCAACATGAATGTGTATGAGTACAAAGAGATTGAATCGCAGTGGTACAAGCTGTTCTTTTGATGCCCATCTATCTTAACATCGAGGAAGATAGCGAAACCCACCACTGTTTCGGGGGATCAGGCTCACAGTAGCTGCACGACTGGTGTATATGTGAAAGTTCCGTTCTCTCCACAACGGAAAGAGAGCAATGAAGTTCGAATTATAATACCGGAACCCTCGCAGCTCGTTCTTTCGCCTCTTCAGGGATGCGTCAGCTCCTGAGTGGTCCGTGAAAATATTGTGATTATCGAGGGTGTGTGGGCTACGTATGCGAACTATCACCGATGATGCTAGAAAGTTCGAACATCTGAGGAGTGTTGTAATGAATCGTTTGTGAACCGAAGCAACGACCGAAAACAAAGTTTAGGTTGTCACTCTAATTTCTTGCTCTGCAACGACTCGATTTCGTCCTCCCTAATCGCTGTTACCTTTTTGAAGTCCTGCAGAGCGAAGTCGGCATATGTCAACTACGGAAGAGCATGTCAGATTGTCCAAACGAGATTGGCGATCTATCTCCTACCATCTGAACCAAATCGCGGATAAAGCTTGGAAGTAGCTTCATGATCAATGACGAATAGGTGTAGAATGGCAAGAAGACCATCCGAGACTCCTGGGTGTCCAGGGCAGCAATGATTGCTTTCACAACCGTCACTGGAGCCAAAGAGGGTATGAAGAACCGGTAAAATGGGTTGTCCGGAGTTTTAAAGCCGTTGAAGAGAGCAGTGCGAACATGACCTGGACAGACAAGCGTTGTACGAATACCGGGAGTATGGTACCTAGAAAGAACAGCTGGTGAACATACAAGCAGATAACGAATAGCCACCAATTACCTGTTGTCCAGTTCGAAACGAAGTGATTCATGCATATTGACAATTGCGGCCTTGGAAGCACTGTAGTCCGCTGTGAAGTGTTAGGGATGGATATCGACGAGGGAACGAAGTAACATACACATTTGAGCGCTACCAACAAGGCCCATGACAGACGCGATGGTTACCTAGGAGTGGATACAGCATAAGTGACAACCAGACCCAAATCAATGCCAGGTTCGTACAATGTGTCCGCGGTTGTTCTCTATCATATTTGGCAGGAAAGCTTTGAGGGTCCAAAAGTGGGCAAACGTATTCACTCCGAAAGTCCTGATAGTCAAATGAAACTATATGCATCTCAGAAGTAGAGACGACGCACTGGTGGACGTCCTGAGGCTTGAGGTCAAGAAGCAACTTGCCTTGAACAACACCCGCGTTATTGACAAGCATAGTCGGATGGCCAATCTAGGGGTGTATATTAATCTTCAGGAGTCAGTTACGACACGTTGCTTTACCTCTTCGATGATCTTCTTCGAAACTGCTTCGACATCTTCCCACTTCGAAACATCGCATTTATAGTATGAAATGTTATCTGGAGAATCCCATAAGCGTCTAGGTACAAGAAACGGATAAAAAAATACCAACAATTTTCAGTTTGAATGGGCTTTATGTCGAGCACGACTACAGTAACGTTGCGAACAGCGAGGGTGTTTGCGAGCAACTCGCCCATACCAGATGACCCTGTGTAAAACGGCATATTGCAACCTGAAACAGTCTTGAGCTATTGGGACGCACCTCCGGTGATGACCACAATCTGCTCGCTCCAGTCGAGCGGGTTAGGGGCAAAGAATATACTCCCATTACTTCTGTACAACGTCGAAAGCCATCTCACAAACCCTAATGAGAGTCAGTTGAGCAAACATCGTTGAAAATATCCAGCTCTTTACTCACAGAATATGGAGACAAGAGCACAATAACATGCAGAATTTATCACAGTGGAGGTCACCAGCCCATGAGATTGGAAATAGTAGAATGTTGGAATGAGCATTGTGAAGAAAGGACCTAAAAGCAAGTTAGACAGTTGTCCGTGAATCTGATTGGGAAGTACGAACTGAACATGGTCTGCGAGAGGACCTTGACAACCATATCAACGTCTACGCTGTCTAACATGGGGGTTGCCTCGTAGCTTTCTTCTGCAGACATCTTGGTTTTCCTTGGACTTCACGTAGCCACGTAGTGAGCTTGGAGTTGTTGGTGGTTATGGGAAGAGAAATGGTCGAGGTGACGCGACAACTGCATCATAGACCTGTGCCTCGGCGGCAGTCGTGCCATCAACTTGAACGCCAGGTTAAAATTAACACTATGCTAATCTCGCGCTGTCTGATAATACTATTAGGCCTTCTGGCTAATAGTAATACTAACTCAGATGTTATTCCAGCCACAAGGTACATGCTGGTACGTGCAAGTCGCTGAGGGGGGGCAACTTCCCATGAATTCCAATGATAACCATAAAAGATATTCAAGTTCAAGCAAGCGACCGCCTGTGTTCACTTATCCCACATCGCCTATCAACCCTGCGCCGCTTCAGGACACCTTCCACATCTGCAGCACGATGATCTCCGAGCCGTGTCCCCAGCACGAACCAGGGCTCAAGAATCATATAGTTCATGAGGGTTTCGCCAAGACATCTCAGGTCGAACATGAAACTGGGACCTCACCGCCCTTGCCGGGCGAGCACGAAGTGAGATGTACTACGGTTAGTTTACGAACACTGTAGCTCTCCAGTGGATGACCTTTATCTCTGCAGGAGGATGGTCCAGTGTCAACCGGCAGATGTCTGCGACAGCACCACGTAATCCCTACCCATGTTCTCGCAACTCGTGACGATTCCGAGATTCAGATTCTATCCCTGTCTGGCCAGACATTTACTGAGTGTACTCTATTCGAGTATCGGGATATTAGAGAAAACGTTTTGGTGAATATTGACGATGCATCACCACAAATGGTAGGTCTGCGGACAACCTAGAGCTCGCGCTACAGCGGTCTAAACCACTCATCACGGGGCAGATCCAAGTCGCTATCAACAAATCGCTGCCGTCGCTGCCTTCTTTGACAGCAACTAGCGAGGTTAACTTTCATAGGACAACACGTGATCAGTTGGTGCGGTTCAATGGCTCTGCTACACAATTTGGTCCCGAAACCTCGGTCTGTGTCTCGAAAGGTCGTTTCGCTTCGGTCGCTGACCTCACACAAGGATTCAAGTCGAAAGGACGCGCGTGACCATGATGAGGTATGGGCAATCTATCCTCATGCGTCATGACAGCGCCTGAAAGATTTCAGCTTGCCTCCCCATCGACCTCTTTCGCTGAAGTAAACAGTACCCTATCGTCTCTTCTCGTATCTGAGGTGGTTGAATGCAACCATCCAACCCTTCCCAAACAATGTTCAGGGGAGAACTCTGTGAGCCTATCATGAATCTTCTGAACCCATCCTATTTACGTCTTGTCCCTTTAGCTACCTGATGTTGTGAGGGCTCCAGAACACGAAAGTGACACACCCCTTTTGACTGTTATCGGCCAGTCGAATGCACCATCAATCCTGATACCTAGGTCGAACGAATGCAACATCAAACTCACCGACGAGGATCAAGAACCCACTAACGAGATCCAAGATGAAGTTCCTGTTCCGTCTGCTGCGACGTATGCAGATGCTGCCAATGTGAGTATGAAGACTACTCGAAACAAAATCGGAAGACTAGATCTCTCTTCTCTAGCTCGCAATACTGTACCCCCACTTGGCATCCAAGATTCTCGCGATGCCACTCCGGCCCAGGGACAGTCCGGACACTGAGAGACTAGACGATTGTCAGACCTTGAAGAGGTACTACCGAAGACGAGGACCCAAAGAGTCATCAGGCACCCAAAGCCGAGGTGGGCAGCTGGCGATACGCGCAGAGAAGACTTCTTCACTTCAGCGGGGTCCAAAAAAGGAAATTGAGAAAGTGTCGAGGCTAGAGCGCGAAGATATCCCAGATGCGCGAACGGCGCATACGGCAAGCACGAAGCAGGTAAACAGAAGAACAAAACCACCGGCGGGGACGGGGAATGAAGGTGGAATCTTCGACAGGATCCAGAACAAGCATACTATCGAGAAGTATCCCGACCGAATTCCGGTCAATCGTGGAATCGGCCCCTCTGTAGCTCTACGAGCAGATGAACGACGCACGATCGATGTTTGGGAGGCCATCCGCGCGACCGCGGAACACTCGAAGAAGCAGTCCGTAGCTCAGGTTTCGGTGAAGCACTCAGGTGCTGGGGGTATTTCCAACGGCACCGCAAGCAAAGGTCCTGAAACACGATCATCCGTGAAGCCTCGAACTGGTCAACGTTGTCGAGCGATCTCTGAAAATGCCCCAAAGGAGGATGCTCTACAGTCGGGTTCTCACGTCGGTAACTTGACCGTGACGCCGCCTTCCCCCGCCGAGATAGAGGAGCTTCCAAGTCCAGCAATGCCACGTACAAATCTTTCAACGCAGTCTGATGCTTCCACGCGAATAGCGGACACTAGTCCATTTCCACCTAGTGATGCGCCCAAGACGACTCGTTTGCAATTCGACCTTTGCTCCTCTTTTCCTGTCGAGGACAGCTTGCTCCTAGATCGTCTCCCTCAGCCTAATCAGGTCGCTCTGTCAGGAGTGTCTGTATCCACAGGCCGGGTTCGAGAGATAGTGATGCAGACAAGGACTCAGACACGTGCGAACTCCTTTTACGGCGGCACCTCTTTCGAGCCCTCGATGTCCAACCGGATGCCAGATCAGATCAATATTACGACAAAATTAAGTCCTTCGCTTACTCAGCACCGCAGAGTCGCCACAAAGACGAGCACATCGGAGATCCAAATGTACACCTCGTTTCGGGGTGTCCCTCGGCGCAGGCAGGCAGGCCACGACGAAACAGATTGGAGTATGCATAAATGATTGCAGACTGCATCTCAGAAGCATTCTTTGTAGTACCTTCTTTTATTCGACTGTTTCTATGCATGTAACCTCATCGTTTTGTATCGCAAAGATGTGGATTATGTCTTGAGTCTGGTGGAGTACACCCTGCAACCGTTGACAGGCAATGTGGATATATAGGCGTGCGCGCGGAGGTTGAACTTGAAGTGGTGTCCCAATTTGGCAAGTGTCTTTGGTTAAACACCGTACGGGGCGACGGCGCGAAGGTAAGATCAACGTTTACTCCAAGACTCATCTCTTGGCACGGCGGGAGGGTATACCCGTTGGTATAAAAAATTCACATACCCACTCCATCGCTAGCCCGATTCCGCCCAATACTTATCTGTTTGGAGCAAGCTGGAAACCGGCGCAGTCACTATGGACGTGATCGGAAATGAGAAGTTCCAGTCAGCACTTCGATTCCATGGGCATAGCCGAGGAATAGATGAAAAATGAGTTGTCCGGCTTTACTTATGCTTATCGCGGCGCGCGAGGCCTGCTGTCAGCTGTAATTCATCTTGATCCCCTCCACACTCGCAGACCCAGGCTGTGGCACGCTCAGCTGTCTGCCATTTTCCTCTCCTTACCTTACCGTTCATAGCTCCAAGCATGCCAGGATTGACAGAGGCTGAGACCCATTTATCGTTTTCCTCACATACTAGCTTGCTTCCTAGCCCACGTTCGGTGTCGACGGCTCATGGACTAACCCCACAAAGCAGAGTGCAAAGCTTTGCCAGTATCTCCGTGAGCTTTACTATTCCACAGACCTGTGCTCTTATAGAACAAACCCACAGTCAGAGTCTCCATACCCTTTGCGGCCGGGTTCTGGAATACAAAACTTATCCAACCGGGTAGGGCTCCCTTGTTATCCGTTCCCCCACGAGGCTTATTTGTTGCACAGTTCCACCTCCCCGCTGATCCACGCGACTGGGGCTCAAGCCTGTATGCCGATGCGAAGGAGCCCGATGACGACCTACACAACCCACACGCTAGCGATGTGGGAAGTTGGTCTGGTCGGGGTATCCTGAACATGGGTTGTCTAATTGTTATAATCGTGCTTCTAGTCACTCTCTTGTAGGTCTTCCTTTGTCTCATGTCTTGAATATACCTTGAATAATATGTATGTTTCTTACAGCGCGGGATACCCTTTGGTCTCATATTTTACTTCGACAAGGTTGTCGAACAACGGTGGATTTGGTCTTGGTGGTATTAATGCAAGTGGTCAGGTGGGTGTATTCTGGACTTCTCCCAACTCCTTTGACATACACGTATAAAGATTCCGACCATCCCAGGAAACTGGGCTCTCATCGATATTGATACGCCGAAGGATGTTTACACGAAGCCATCCTGGAATGGCGGTCCTGATATGGAGCTGGTCTTCTCAGATGAATTCAATGTCCCCGGTAGAACGTTTTGGCCAGGAGACGATCCATATTGGGAGGCTGCCAACCTGCACTACTGGGTACGTCGATTACATCCTCATTTGTGAACACGCTAGCGAACGTTTGGCTTAGGAAACAAACAATTTGGAGTGGTACGATCCAGAGGCAATCACTACTCAGGACGGTAGTCTTGTTGTGACGCTCTCGCAGAAGCAGACACACAACCTCAACTATCAAGGAGGTAAGTTGATCTGGAGTCCGTTATCTTGATCACGCTTCCCGACCTTACATTTCCAGGCATGATGTCGACCTGGTGGGTATTTATTCTTGAAGAGTCAAGACGAGTCACAATTGATAATCCCTAGGAACAAATTCTGTTTCACTGGTGGGTATCTCGAAGCGAATGTATCCCTTCCTGGTGTAAACAATATTGTTGGTAAGTCGGTTACACCTAAAACACGGTTTTAAATCAAGTATTTTAAAGGATTCTGGCCTGCGATATGGACACTGGGCAATCTTGGCCGAGCTGGCTACGGTGCCAGTTTGGAGGGCATGGTAAGCTCTGATGCTATTGTGACCCAACGACACCACTCATTCTTAATTCTTAGTGGCCGTACACTTACGATGCATGTGACGTTGGAACAGTGGCAAATCAGTCCATCAACGGGCAGCCAATCGCCACCATGGAGGGTGGTGACACTGGTAATGGTGGGTTGCTCTCTTTTCTCCCAGGCCAACGCCTCTCCCGCTGTACTTGTCCGGGGGAGTCCCACCCTGGGCCCAAGCACT
>JBBPJZ010000111.1:0-35744 GCA_038089015.1 Chalciporus aff. trinitensis
CGACCATAGGGAGACGCCGCCCTTGCAATGGGCTCTTGGCGAGCGTAGGGAGACGCTGCGCGAGCGATGGGATCAGGGCCACCAGGATACGAGGAAACTTCCTGGGGACGTGGGTTTGGCGAGGTAGTGTACGCTGTGGGTGCGCGGTAAGGGGAAGCAGCCCGTTGGTAAGTGCCGGATGCCGTGGTCGGGTACCCTGTGGGGCTCTGGAATGTTGCCACCGGAGACGAGTAAACGCTGCCCGAAGGTGGACCGTACAGAGAAGTACGATCTCCACCACCAGTAGAGTACTTCCTTTGGCGGCTTGAATACTTTGATTCGATCTCAAGCTCGGTGAATTTCCGATCAAGATCAGCGGTGCTGTGACTGGGGCTGTGAGTGTAAGCGCCATAACCTGATGGAGGGGCATCGCCATAGAAGCTACGGCGACGCTCTCGAGTTTGGATCACGTTGTCGCGTGCGGCACGGAACTCCACTTCTTGCATATCTTTATCGAATTGCTTGGACAGTCGTCGTATGGAGTCCTTTTCTTCCTTCTTCTTGCGTTTTTCCTCTGATTTCTGCCTGTTCAGGGTGAGACATCGACGTTTTTGTGTTATTTCAGAGTGGAATTACCATTTCTCGAGAGCCCTTTCATCCTCCCTGGAAAGATGGCCACGATTCCATGATGCCGCGAATTCCTGCAGATCGAGTGAGCTGGCATGGCAGGGATTGGACGCGCACTTACCGCATTTGCCGGGGTGGCACCCGCAGGGAGGATCTGCGTGGCCTCAGCGGGAACCCACTGGATACCTTGAACGACACCCTGTGGTGTCTGATAGCTGCTGAGGATCAGATGTCGGTCTGTTGTTGATTAGGTGCTCGTGTCTTACCGAGCAGGAACAGCCCTGTCCGTCACATATCGTCTCAATTGATGCGCAAGGCGATCCTCAGATGAGGAAGAGCTCACCTGAATGGGTGGTAGATGATCTGACCATCAGGGGCCGTAGACGTAGTGTAAGTGATGGCCCCAGGCTGGATCTGACCGCCAGAAGCCGGAGAGTAGGGCTGGGGCATATCGTACCCTCCTCCTATGGTACTCATGATGAGCTGTGTCTGGGTGAGGAAGTGAAGGAGAGAAGGAAACTCTGCGATGAGAGAGCGCTGAACCCTTTTTGTTCTCCCACTGACTTGGAAACTACGGTACGTGATCCAGCCTCGTGCCACTGCCTATATCGAGCTCATCGCTGATTTGGCATCAGGCCCCAGATTCTCCGACAAGGGTAACCTGTTTTGTGATGCCTCTGTGGGCATTTTCACGGGTAACGGACAAGAAAAGGCATGGTGAAGGGTTGAACGTTGCAACATCGAGGTCGAGGTCGGGAACAACCAGTTGCCGATCGGACGTGCTAGGCCGAGTTCGTTATCACGATCACACCGTGTCCATGGACAACTTTCCTCTCTACTAATCTTACCGACTCGTTTCCAATAAAGTCATATATTTAATAGGACTCATCGACATGGCACAAACCTTTATAGCCAACCCTCATACCGAGACTCAAACAGGACCTTGTGCTCGAAGTAAATTCAGCTCTACTATTGACAGGTCACAGCAGACTGAGGTTCTACCGTGCACTTTAATGGACGCTGTTGCATGATAGCTGGGCGGTCATGCCACTTCTGCCTTCAAGTATCGTGTCAGCTTAGCGCCGTTGAAGGCCGTTATGAAGAATGACCCCCCTGTGATGCGATACCAACGAGGTTTTATGGATCAATCGGACAGAACTGCTAAGGAGCCGGACTTCCGCCGAAAGCATCGTCTGAGCCTTCGAAGGAAACCGACGTTCATTTAAGGCTGGAACCCGAGGGACGGAGATAACAAATGATGAGGCGCTTCCAAAGGGGTGCGATGGGAAGGCATCATGAAGAGGACGATAGCCCCTTGATCAAGCGCAAGGGTTCGTTCTGCCTGAGCCTTCCTCCGTGCCTCGGCGGACAATGCCAGAGCAAGACAGGACACTCAGTCAGGGGGTCACCTTCTCAAACCTGAGCATCCGCGGAGAGTACTCCGTGCGATCTGAGGTATGAACAGCGTCAAAAGTGATGGAACTGTGGACGCCGTGTGGTCAGATGTCACCAGTCAATGGTGAATTCTCGCAAATCCAAGGACACAATAGCTAGTGTTGAGATGGAATCCAGTACTGCAGAAGAATTTCAATGTACCTGTGGCTGAATATGTCAGTACCACCGGAGACAGCACTATGCGGAAAGCATCCGCTTGCACGAGGTTGAACCAACGGCCCTACCCGAAGGTTGGACAAGCCGACTGCTGTGGATCTGAGGTTGGCAGCTAAGGTACCACCAGAGCATTCAGCCAAGACCAGATAAATTATCCTGTATGTATGTAAGATGTCCATATCGAACATGAGAACGCATCCTAGTCCCCTTCATGAGAATCGCCACCAGAGCAAGATAATAAACAGTATAGCAACAGCACCAAACGGTGCATATTGTCGAATCATAGCTTGAACGTTAACATTCCTAGCCGCCTTGCGGTATTTCTCCGACTCCGTGCGAAGTGACGTAGAAAGGTGGGACATTTCTGCAGAGATGTCATGAGTATCAAAGCCACGCAGTATGTGCAAAACAATCTTACTGTCCAGGGAGTCACCTCTCCAAAGAAGCTCTTCCATGTTCTTCGTCATTATCCGCGTGACGTCCTGCAACTCGTCGTTAAGTTTATCCAGATTGGAAGCCCCTGAGGCATTGGCAGCCCTAGTATCCCGGTACAATCGTGCCGTTTTCGACATGAAAGTATCTTGAGTAGAATATGTAAACGCGTGTCGGAACAGGCTTGAAACAAGTACTAACCGAATCCAACGAATGCATACGGCTTCCGGACGGACTCCAGCTTGGATCCGTACGACAAAGAGAACTCCTTAGATAGCTCCTCAAGGTATGAGAAAGCAAGTTTTCGTGGATATGACTTGTCCGCGATAGTTAAAAACACAACATTGTCGGCGAGAAGGTAGCTAAAATAATTGTTGGGTGGGGTTGGTTGCGAGGAAAGGAGAGCTCACTGAAGCGTATACTGTCCGCTTTCGATGGAGCAACGTGGTTCGGAGTTGGGTGATATGCGCCTGAATACTATCTTCGCCTGCTGCTTGTGCTCCTGCAGCGCTTGCTCCGTCTATTGTGCCGGTTACGAGTTGGTGACAAAGAAGCAGAAACTGGGGCGCACCTGCTCATCATCGACACTGGCCGCCAGTGGCAACGCATCCGTCGCACGTACAATTATCGTTGAGCGTACCATGCTCGAGTGTGAGTGTAAGAATGAGCGTCCCAAGTTCAATTGACGTGGACATATTAGCTTGTGAATATCACGTGACTGGCGTGTGGTGTCGGTGAGTACGACTACAGTAAGTCACATTGGTACTTGTAAGAGAGGCTTGATTCTACTAGTCGCGTCTGAATATTACTGCCAGTTGTCGTGCACAAGTTGAATATAATTTATCGTGAGGACCGGTCATCGTATGTGTCTAGCTATGGAATCACAATATTGCACCGGCGAAAGCCGCAACAAGTTGTCCGGATGGTCCGAGTCCGAGCTGTGCGAGACTCAGCTGATCGCTGTCATTGGATCCAATTGGATGTGTGGGGACTCTGACGACGCTCGACTGAGGGTACATTCACGACCATCTTGCCTACCATCATGTCCTCCCTGTTCGATGTGCGAAAACAAGTGAGTAGCTTTGGACATCTACCTCCCGAATAGACGCCTTACTCAATCTCCCGTCCTGCTCGGTTCCTCAGCTCACTTTCTATGGCTCCTACCATTCTCATCCAGTCAACGTTCTCATCCACATCTTCGGTGTCCCAGCTCTTCTCTGGTGCATCCATCTCCCTTTCTTCCTTCCTGAACCCCATATTAACCGTCGCCACGTGTTTGTCCAGGAGTGCTCTCGTGCTTACTACCCTCCTCCCCGCACCGACATTCCTTCCGTCCGTCCGATATGTTGTCAACGATCATCTCATCTTCGAAATGAATGCACCTGCGCTTGTTACGGCATTTTATTTCAGTTACTACATTCTCCTCGACTCTGTCGCTGCCGTAAGGTCATTCTTCACAGTTCTGATCAATCTCTGATCGCCCTATGCGGATCAGCTCCTCTATGCCCCGCAATTGGTTCTGTCGTTGTTGTCAGCGACTGCGTATGCGCACCGCCCTGACGGCATTCGCAATGCCATCATCGTCCAAGTCGTCTCTTGGATTGCGCAATTCATCGGCCATGGAGTAGCCGAAGGTCGTGCACCGGCTTTATTGGACAATCTTATGGGTGGTAAGTTGTGCTTTCTATCACGTGAAATGCTCCTGGAGACTCAAGACATGTCCAAGCTCTCGTGCTTGCGCCCTTCTTCGTTCATTTGGAGCTGCTTTTCAAGCTTGGGTATCGCCCAGAATTACAGAAACAGCTCAAGAACGATGTCGGTGCGGAGATCGCGAGGTTGCGCAGAGAGAAGGCAGAGAAGCGCAGAGCTACGGAGAAGAAGGGAAATTAAATGATGGGCTACCCTTCGGGATGTATCAGGATGTGGATTTGAATGAGCTCCTTGGCCATTCCCCGACATCTCTATTTTTCATCGGACACTCGTATGATTACGACCATAAGGTATTTCGTTGATTCAGTTTGTGTAATTGGAAAAACCCTGCTCCTTAGTACAAATACAACGTGTTGTCTGTCAATTGACCGTCAGTACAACTTCTAGCACGCTCTAAGTTTGCTTCGTCCCTAAACCTGGCTGGCTGGAGGGGGCAGAACCTGCTCCCCAAGAGGAGTGACATAGCAAGATGTCAGACCACCATCTACCTTGAAATCCGTACCCTACAAGACACTATGAGTGACCTTGTGTAGCAAGAAGATTGTATTGACGGACCGTCATATAGCTGCTATCATCACTTGCCACTGAGGGGCGGGAAATTCTCAAGTGGTTCGTATTCCAGTACAAAAAAGACGCACAGAAAAGGGCAGCTTTCGCCAACTCGACTGCTTCACCGAACCGGCCCATGGGGAGGTGAACGAGGCGGCGGTTCTTCTTCTCGTCGGTATTAAGGAAGTCCATGAGGAGAGCTTTCGAGAGGATGTGAGTCAGTTACACCTCCTTCACAGACCAGGCTCACGTGTCTTGAGAGGACCCCTAATGGCGAGTGGTTTGTGCTATGTGCAACATGGAGAGAAAACCATGCTCACGGGCAAAGAGAATTAAGTCGAATGCCTTCTCTAGCATGCACCATAGCAAGTTCTCGGGTCATTGAAAGTACGGCACCCTCGATTTCACATCAGGAATGGTGAACCAAGAACCTCGACAGAACTGATAGTACCTTCGAAGCCGTGTCTGTGGAGAGAAATTGGTGAGAGGACGAAGTGAGCTCTCGCAAACTCACAAGCCAGCTGAGGGGTCGCAGCTCCCATGATGGCCACGAAACTCGCCGTGTTAATAATGCTGCCTCCGGTTCGGAGACCCTTCGACTCGTCCACGGGATTCTGACGCATCGCGAGAATTGCATACTTGCACCCCCACCAAACACCTTTGACGTTGACTGACATCGTAAGATCCCAGATACGTTCCTCAGTATTGAGAGCGTTGTCATCATCTGGATGCATGATTCCTGGGGTTTGCGTCAGACTGGAAGTCAGTATCTGTGCACATCTCGGACTTGCCAGCGTTGTTGAACTAGAAATCATGATCGGTGAATCGATATGTTCCTGATAGTTTAGGCTGACCTCGTACCATGATGTCGAGCCTGCCGAACTCTTGAACGGCATGGTCAACAGCATCTTTAATATCTTGCTCTTTGGCAACATCCGCTCGTATTGCGATTGCCTTCACATTTGGAAAACGCTCTCTGACTAAAGCTGCGCCTTTCTCAGCCGCTGGTAGGTTAATATCTACCATCAAGACATTCGCGCCTTCTTGAGCGAAGAGAAGCGAGGATTCGAGTCCGATGCCACTGTCGGTGACCATCAGCTTGTATCGGTATCAAGTGTACTCGAGGGGACTTACGACCCGGCACCAGTGATCAGTGCAGACTGTCAAGATCGGCATTATCGAGGGAGGGCAAACTGTGGAAATAACGACTGACCTTGTGCTGAAGGCGGCCAGGCATGCTCACTTCAGTGGAGGTTCTCTAAGAGGTAAGGGATGGCTAATTAGGCTGATATCCACTCGACGTAAATTAAATGTTTATTTGGTCGATGCCTAGTACTACTCCGAGTTTGATGCATCAAAAGTAGGCAGACAGTCATGTAGAATATTGAACCACGACTTACTGGCACACAGATACGCGTTTCCCGACGAGAATATCAAGCCAGGACAACGATCATCTTCAGCGATGCTCTGTAGGGTAATATTGTCCATGATGCTGACCGTTGGCCTGCTCACCAGTGGACGCATGCAAACTTGCTAGTGGTATGCGGACATCACGGTGCTTTCCGCACAGACCTAGACGCGTAATGGTTCGGTCATCCTCTGCTGAAATCGGGATTCCTTTCAAACCAGCCCAGTTGCAATCTGGGCCCAGGTCAGTCTCGGATTTGTCCTCCTGCCGAAGCACATAAATACTCCTCCATGGAATTCAAACTTCCTCAGCTCTCTTTCTTCCTTACTGTCCACTATCCCTCAGCCTAACACCATGACGCTCACAGACCGCTTGCGGCCGCGAGTCTATTCCGCTCGTTATCCAAGGTGGATGGTCGGTCGACCACTCCTCTACATGTCCTCCGCACTCGCGTCGCTGGGCGATGCGATGTTCGGCTATGGTCAAGGCATCATTGCCGCGGTCCAGGTCCAACCATCCTTCATCCAACGCATGTTTGGAAGGACCGTTACGATGGACCAGATTCAGGCGGGCAGCACAGGTGTTGACCCCTGGGTCCAAGGTTCGTTCCTCCCCCCGGTCCTCCCATTCATGCCCTAAAGGACACCATGTAGCCATCACCGTTTCGTGCCTAAACATCACCGCCTTCTTTGCGTCGTTTCTCGCAGCCTACATATGTGACGTCATGGGCCGACGCATGTCCGTTCGTCTCGGCGCAACCATGTATCTCATCGCTGCCTTCATCCAGATCTTCGCGCCTAACCTCGGGGCCTTGATCGCCGGTCGATCAATCCAGGGGCTCGGCGTCGGAATCCTTTCCATGACCGTCCCTGTCTTGCAGTGCGAGATTGCCCCTGGTCATGCTCGCGGTCTCTTCGTCTGCATCGAGTACTTATGTCTCAACCTGGGGTACGCGGTCTCGGCTTGGGTCGGCTACGGCTTCTTCTTCGCTATCCCTTCTGAGATCTCCTGGCGGGGTCCCTACGTTGTACAAGCTGCGCTTGCTGCCATCCTTGTTGCTTGGACATTCATCCTTCCCGAAACGCCAAGGTGGCTCGTGGCCAATGGTTTCGAAGAAGAAGGTCTACGGGTCCTTGCGGATCTCCACGGGGCAGGCGATACGACGCATCCGAGAATCGTTGCGACATACGTCGAAATCGCTGCCGCAGTCGAGTACGAGCGCAAATTGGGTCAGGCCACCTGGCGTCAAGTTTTCTTCCAGTACACCCGTCGCTCCATCGTCGGTATCACATGCCAGATGTTTGCTCAGCTCAACGGGATCAACGCTATCCTTTACTTCCTCCCATCCAACTTGAGCCGTGCCGGGTTCTCTACCTCTCGTTCCCTCCTCTACGCAGGTGCTTGCGCACTGGTCTACTGTTCGGGCACGATTCCTGCGATGTTCCTCATCGACAAGTGGGGCCGTCGCAATTTCCTCCTGTTTGGAAGCATCGTCCTAGCAGCATCCCTCTCTATCGTTGGCGGTCTTCAGTACTATGCCGATAGTCTTCCAGAGGGACCTAGCCGCCTCCCTGCAGCTGACGGTCTCTTCTTTGGCGTTTGCCTCTACCTTTTCTTCTTTGGTGCTACATGGGGACCTGGACCCTGGCTCCTCGGCGCTGAGATCTTCCCCCTTCGTGCGCGCGCCAAAGGGATGTCGTTGAGCACGGGCACCAACTGGCTTTTCAACTTTATCATCGCTTTCATCACGCCTCCGCTCTTCGCTGTCATGGGGGCTGGTTACTACTTCCTCTTGGTCGGCTTCTGCCTGATCTCGCTCGCGGTGGTGTGGTTTATCTACCCCGAAACCGCGCATAGAACGCTCGAGGAGCTCGGGGAAGTTTTCGGGGACAAGGTGATGGATGTCGACAGGGCCGTATGTGCAGACGCAGAGAAGAGTGCAGATGCGACCAAGCTGGGAATTGCAACTGCTATGATGGCTCGTACTGATAACTCGGAGATGACACTTCAGGGATCGGAGCACCCTGGCAATGGTGTAGGGGCAGACAAGCACATCTCTAATGTATGTGAACTAGAGGTAGTCCCTCATTCACGACTCGCACAGGCATGATAACACTATGTATACCACTTGATGTGTTACGTTACGACATAAATCACGATGCATGAGGGATCTAGCTTCAGAAGCGCAAGGATTCCGGGAAGTCTGCTGGGTAACTTTCGTCCCCTTCAAACATATCGATGAAGTTGCGAACAACGGATGGGATTGACTCCGTATGACTCGAAAGCTTCCGAGCTGAAGGACGGGAAGGGGATCTATTAGATGGTATACTTAATCCAACACCCCCTTCCATGAAGAACTGGGTAGAGCCCGCGACTGAAGCAGCAATGCGTGATCTGGTAGGGGAAACGAGAGGCGATATGACTGGACGAGAGGGGGTATCATCGCTCGATCCTCGCGAACGGCGTTCCCGAGCTTGCTTCCTACTGATCTCCGCTATGCAGTGCAAAATATCTGTGTCGGATTCTGCTTCTGTCGTAGAGTCGTCCCCGACGCTCTTGGGATTTCCTCTCTGCGTAGATTTGCGCGATCGTTGAGAGCGTGGCTTGGAGGGTGAGGGGACCTCATCCATTCCTTGAGGAGCGCGGTGACGTGGGGATGCTCCATTCTTCTTCTGTATGATATCCAAATCAGATTCAGGTTCCGTTACAGAATCATCATCTGATACAAGTGACGATTTCGCGGTGGACTTATTGCGGGGAGATTTCTGGGGTGTCTTGATCTGGCGTCGAGAGGGGCTGGTAACATTTAATGCTGCCAGGACATCTACCTCCTTCTTCGTCGCAAAGAAGGAACGAGATGGACCAGGTGAAGAAGTCACAGGCGACGCGATAGGAGTAGATCCAAGCGTGTAAGCATGCTGACTTTTTCGTTCGCTGTGACCAGAACGTGGGTTGCGTGCGTGCGACTGCGGTGTGTGGGCGTCAAAGGGCAGTGACGGACGCCTAGTAAATGGTAAGGAACATGAAACAACAAAAATGTTCATGCAACTCTTACTTTCCTCCTCCTACCAAGGAGGTATTAATATCGAAAGCGTCGGGTGGCATCGAAAGAGTCAACTCTCTTTCCTCGTGGGGCTGAGAGGAAAATACGAGTTCGATTGGCTTCATAACTCGCTTGCGCTTGGGGGTGGCATCGACGTGGAGAAGGTATTGACTCTGGGACGAAGGGACGGGAACCAGAGGTACCAAGGGACGTTCCAAAGGCCGAGTACCAGACCGAGTGGATGCAGAGACGCCTGGCGTCACGGTGTTACACGTCCGGAATGGATCTGGGGATTTCAAGTTGGCGCGAGAATGCGAAACAGTACTGGCAGATTGATCCGAGGGCTTTATGGGAGAAGGGATCTTATATGGTGCAGCAGAGCTGGGTACACTTGCCGTTTCGAAGTCTAGGCTTGGAGGCAAAGTTCGAGGGGGCGAGTGCACTGTAGGAGACTGCTCCGTAACCTCACGTGAAGGCTCGGGGGTTCTATGGAATGTAGTCAATGGAGTGGCAAGAGCAATATCTGCGACCTTTAAGGAAGAGAGGCGAGAATGTGACGACGACCCGGAATCGTAGGCATCGGTCCTGTGTCGCTTCCGCTGTTCGATGGCAGAAGTAGTGGGGTGCGAATCGACTCTACCTCGTCGATGTGCTGACGAGGATTCTGGTAGTTCAGAATCGATTTCGTTCCAGGGAACTGCATTCCCCTCGACGCGTGTAACACTAGGGGACAGAGAGTGGGACCCCCTGCGCACACGGCGCAAAGGCACGCGTTTCCTGGTAGAGGTTGCTGGAGTGGGTAACTGCGCAACTGGTGAGCACGAGTTGCGTGTAGACCCCTGTGCATCCCTTTTCCGCTTTGAGGAAGAGTCCCCTGAAGTTGATGGCTCGTAGGACTTTCCTTTCTTTGACAAGATATCATGGGGTCTTGCCTTCTTTGTTCCCCTGTGGAAATAAGCTGTCAGGGGGAGTTCCTGTTGAGAGAGGTCCATGGAGGAAAGACAAGGAACAAGTCACTTGGAGACTGGGATGGATACCTCCGGAGTGATCGGAGTTGACACGCTTTTTAAAGTCCGACCATTATTAACTAGACACGCGTCACGCGTCGTTCCACCTTCAAGTAGCCTCCATGACCGTCGACAACGTTGAGCCTCAACCCAAAAAGCGAAGAATGTCAGAGTCAACACAACAAGCGCCTACGACCCAACTCTTGATCAAGAGACTCTCAGACAAAGCCAGACTACCCACCCGTGGCTCAGCGCTCGCCGCAGGATACGACCTCTACAGGTCCTCTCCCTCTGTCTATTCCCCATATGTTGTACTGAGTTTGCTTTCCAGTGCTGAAAAGAAAACCATCCCTGCACGTGGAAAGGCACTTATTGACACCCAGCTTTCTATTGCCGTGCCTGTTGGCACATATGGCCGCGTCGCTCCTCGAAGTGGTCTTGGTGAGCACCTGTCTCCCTACGCTCCGTGCCACTCTGGACTAGGGACTGTGTAGCCTCCAAATTCATGATTGATACCGGCGCTGGTGTCATTGACGCGGATTACCGTGGTACCGTCTTTGTGCTGCTCTTTAACCTGTCCGACAAGGACTTTGAGGGTGAGCTTGACCTGTCTTACTGGGTGGCAAAGTGTTTAGAGTCTTCCAGTGCAAGAAGGCGACCGAATCGCTCAGCTCATCATCGAAAAGATATGTACCCCAGATATTCAGGAAGTCGAGGTGGGTGTCTTTCCCAGTCCACAGTTACACTACCCAGACCATTTTGAACAGGATCTTAACGAGACCCTTCGAGGTGCCAATGGATTTGGTTCGACAGGTGGGCACAGTCAACTGACTGACTCGTGATCTATACCATTTGACAACTCTGTATGATATGAGTATCTTGTTCATCTTGTGCATTGTCGCCTTTCTACACAATGTCATAGCCATTCTCTTAGGAGATATGATCCTGACCGGAAAATGAAAGTGGACCTTTGCCGGCGATCAGTGAGGTTGTCTTTCAACAAGTTTCCACTGGCTAGGTCTCAGATGATTGATTGCGAAGGAGACGAGAACGAACATACACGTTGCGCGTCATCTCTCCCTCTCGGTCTCCACGACATACATGTCTTCTACTACGTTACTTGCATGTGGAAGCAGCTCGGTTCCCTGTGTTTCATCCTCCACGCCGTGGTCTGCCAGGGGAATCCCAGTGCCCTCCGCCCATATGCGTCCATCCGGAATCGTGCCATCTGCTGGGTGATTTATATCGACGAGTTTGACAGCCTCAACGAGTCTGATGAGCTCGTCTAGCTCTTTTTTCATGGTGTCATAGTCGGGTGTGCCTTCTGTAGGGGGGAGAAGAGCAGAGAGTTCATGAAGACGTTTAAATTTGTCCGTAGAGATGGATGGTGAGGGGTAAGAAGACAAAAGCTCCTTGACAGACCACGTCGGCTTCAGCGGTATTCCAGATGCATCTAATCCCACTTTTCTGACACGAAGGGTGATTCCGAGTGCTCGATGCAGCTGGACGAGTTTCGCTTTGTGGGTTGCTCGTGCCAACATGGGGTGAAGGGACCGTGGGTAACTTGACTTTGGTAATGCCGACAATATTGTTCGGCAAACTTCTTCCAGTACCTTCTGAATCTGCAATGACTCAAGCAGCAACGCAGGCATTCCTCAAGTTACTCCCATCTCCCCTCCCCCCGTCTCTCCGGACTACACCAGCAAACCTCTATCAGATCCTCTGTCGACATCCTAATAATGGTGTAGCGCTCAAAGTACACCAAATAAGGTGGAAGGATAAAAGCATCTCGGACTGTTATTGGCAAGTGACGAGGTCAGTGCTAAAGGACGAGGGAACACATGGGAAGGCGTGGGGCCGACTGTATTGGAAAGGTAAGTTTGCGACGCTTAACTTCGAGGCAAAGCGGTTTGAGATGAATGTTTTCAAGGAAAACTAGTGAGCCAGCAGGAAGAGAGAATACCCGGATCACTAAAATACAAGTGGTCGGCTGGCAAATCATGATTCTACGTGCGTCACCTTTGCGGTTACTGGTAGCCCTTCCTGATGTATTCTCAGTTTTGTGCTAGCTGCGTTGGCATAGAGGTTTATACATGATGCTCCTTGTTCCATTTATTACAATAATACCGCATTTTATTCTTTTTGCAAGGGAATAATAACGTCCACCTCCTACTCTGAGTTGTCTGAGTTTCGCAGACGCGCAAGGCTTCTTGGATTCATAACTTACTAGTGGTACACTGGTAGGAGTAATTCCTAGTACCAGGCTTCTGGTACATACGAGGCTTTCACGTGACAAAAGTTCACAAACATGCTGCACTTGCCAAGCAACTCGGAATATATGTTCGCTACGATCCACCGAGTTTTTCGGTTCTGCTTTGCCCTGGGAGTGTCTCGTGCCTTTCACAGTCACCGCGTCCACGCTGGCCCATCGCTAGCTACTCTTCAGAATGGATTCCCGACAGCTCATCGATGCACAGTTCGATCGTGCAGTAGAGATCGTGCAGGGTCTCCCAAAGACAGGTCCCATACAGACCGGATATGAGGAGAAGCTCACTATGTATAGGTTTGCGCCTCGTTTGCTTGACACCGTATTCGTGCACTGAAGCCTCAGTCTCGCCATGTAGTCTCTATAAACAGGGTTCGTGACAGTCTTACCTCCGTTTTTCGAGAGCAATTTACATCCCTTTAGCAACTGTTGGAAATGTCACCGGTCCTCGGCCAGGTATTTTCGATATGCTAGGACGAGCCAAATGGTACATCACCTTTCCCTCAGTCGCCTCCCCCAATCACGTATCAGTGGACTAATTACTGCTCACCCAGGGATGCTTGGGCAAAGCATAAAGATTTGGACCAATACGAAGCGAAATGGCTTTATGTCGACGCCTTGTTGAAGGTACTATGATCCCATTGATCACGTCTTCGCCGTGTTTTCACACGATGCTGTGTTAGGCTCTGAGCAAATATTCGGACAAGACCGTAGCAAAGGATCTTATAGACGAACTGCAGTCTTACGGAGGAGATCCTGGAAACCTTGTGTCCAGCCGTACGTCGAGTTTGTGGTCCAGCCTCATCCGACCCTGACATTCCATATTCCAGATACTCTGACCAGGGCCGGATCCCGTGGTTCTTCGTCCTCAAACTCAACAGCCGCAGAGGAAAACTCCCTGATGCCCGCATCGCTTTCAAACCCCCTGGTCCATGATTTTCAACATTCATTACAACATCTTAGCTCGGATATTGATGATGATGACTCTGAGGACGAGGAGGCGGTGGATCAAACAGGTGATCTTCCGGTTGTGCGTGATGCCGCACAACAACAACGGCCACCTTCCTCCCTTTCCTCCCGATACAGGACACCTGTTGCTGGGTCATATGTACTTTCTCCTCCAGCACGCCGATTGAGTGTACCCCCGACGCAACCCCTTCCGAACTTCGAGATGCCATCCGCATTTGCAGATCCCCAGCCAACAACGTCCTTGGCAACCCCCTCTGGATACCCTTCTTCGACTCCCCATCCAGAGACATACCCGTCGTTTTCTCGCGATTTAGCACCGCAGGTCCAAGCTGCGACTCCTCTCTACAAAAGCCACCCTTCAGTTCCCCGACATTACGCTACAACGGGGACACCCATGAGACCACCTTCAGGGGCACTGTCGGTGTCGCTGGAGCATGCGATGGAGAACATGCAAGCGCATCTCGCTGCCCTCACAGAACGCATTGATACCCTCGAATCTTCTATTGTTTCTCGCCCACGTGTTCAAAGCTCCACCTCTCCTCCTTCACGCAATTCCTCGGGGCGCGGCAGTCCGGCGAACCCATGTTCCATTGTTCAGGGCTCTGAATGGGATATCGAGGACATGGGTCTATGGGCGCTTATCCTAAAGCCCTTGGTTCATAACTTCTCTTTCCTACGGCGCTTCCTCTTGTTCTTCCTCACGAGTGGACAAGATAGATCTCCGCTTATGATTGTGGTGCGGAGACTCTGCTTGGACCTGTCATTTGTGATGGTGGCATTGGGAATCTTGAGAAGGGTTTGGGTAGTGACGGGGACAAGGCGAAGAGATGTTTGGGCTGCCTTGATTGTGCTCTCGGACGCTATCAGGGGAAAGAAAAGCATCCCTGGAGGGAAATATTTGCGGATGTGATGCTTCGTAGCTCGGACTTGCTCGTTATTTATACCTTCTGCTTGGGTGGGTCTACGAGCTCCATTTCTCGAGCTATAATCTACCAGTCTTAATCTAAGCGCCGAGTGGTGAACAATGCAATTCGGATCACAATAAGCACACTATTTGGTGATACAGACGACAGCTTCTTCGGTACATTCCTACTTATTCATGCTCAAGCCAACATGTCCACAACACAGCGAATGCAGTCACCGCCCTACGACTCGATCAGCAACTGGATCAGACGGGATGATGAATATGACGTACATGCATATCGTGGAATCCTTCGTTGATCTCTTCGAACTTGCGAGTGTGGGTGACGTATTCGTCGATCCTGAGCTTGCCCTGGAGGTAGTCTAACATCGCGACATCAATGGGTGGCCTGGGAGAGAGAGGAAGTAAAGTACCCTCAACAAGACCAGGAAGCTCGGTACGACCCTTCACACCACCGAATGCAGTGCCCCGCCAGGTACGACCAGTCACAAGTTGGAATCTATGAAGTCTTGTATGAGCACCAACAAGTCAGCATCACAGACCGACACGTACGGTCTCGTAGAAATTTCTTGCCCAGCAGCTGCGACACCGATAACGGTTGATACACCCCATCCCTTATGGCAAGCTTCCAAGGCCGCCCTCATCACGTGCACGTTACCAGTTGCGTCGAAGGTGAAATCCAGACCACCATCTGTAATCTCGACCAGGTAGTCCTGGATACGTTTTCCTGCGGGGAGCTCGGTGGGGTTGACGAATTCGGTAGCTCCCATCTTCATGGCCCACTCTCTCTTTCCGTTGTTGGTGTCGACAGCGATGACGCGGGAAGCACCGACGATGGAAGCGGTGGAGATAACTCCGAGGCCAATAGCACCACAGCCAAAGACGGCAACGTTGGAACCCTCTGTGGGCGCAGAAACCTTCAAGACCAGTGACCAGCGGAACAGTAGGGGGACGTACTGATTCCGGGCTGCTTGACGACGGCACCCCAAGCAGTAGTGATACCGCATCCGAGGAGACAAACTTTGTCTAAGGGTGCAGTCTTGTTGACAGCAACAACGGAAACATCTGCAACGACAGTGTATTGCGAGAAGGTAGAAGTACCCATCTAGTGGGGATGACACCAGATCCGCTAGTCTCGATTGCGTCTGATAGATAAGACAACTTGACTTACAAAGTGGTGAACCGGCTTGCCATTGCAAGTGAATCGGCTGCTGCCATCGGGCATTAGACCTTGACCCTGGGTCGTTCGCACTGAATGCGCATGTGAGTAAGTCGGCGGTGTCATAGTGCGCTGAAGCTACCTTTTCCACACAGGTTTGTCTTTCCACTCTTGCAGAACTTGCATTCACGGCATTCTGACGTACAAGTTAGTCGGTATCCTATCGCCTGATGCCAAGTAACTTACCAGCGGTGTACAAGGGGACGACATGGTCACCCTAGGATGGGATTGATGTGAAACTCCACGAACAAAGCAGGAAAGTGAACGTATACATACGACGGCCACGCTGGTGACACCTTCGCCAACAGACTCGACCTATCGAGTGTGAGATTGAGTATAGAGCTGTCAATGTGGGATCGCTTACAATGCCTCCACCCTCATGACCAAGGATCACCGGGAACAGACCCTAAGATATCGAAGGGATCGCAACCGCATCCTATCCCAGATCTCGATTTACGCACCTCGGGATCCTTGCCACTGCGAGTGTACTCATCGGTGTGGCAGATACCTGTCAGGATCGGACAATTCTGGATGTGTACCGCACAAGTACCTCCAGGACCTACCGGTGTACAGGATCTTGATCCGCACCTCGTGTGCTCTTGGAGGCGCGACCTCGACCTCCTCGATCTTGAGAGGTTCACCGGCACCCCAGCAAACCGCAGCCTTGCATTTAATGACTTGACCGACAGTGCTCGCCATTGTGTACGACGATGTGAGAGAAGATATGGGAAATAGAATCGAGCTGTTCCGTTTGTTCCCGGACGTCTTTTATACTTAACTGCATAGTTGATAGAGTGGTGGTACGGACCGGGGCAAGAAAGATCAGCCTGATTAAAGCGGTGATAATCTGTCCCTCCTCTGACAGCTAACCAATGAGAATTGCTGCACAGCAGTGTCCTTACTCACCAACCTCCACTCGTCATCGATATCTGTCAGACTCGGATGGCCTTTCAAAATCTCTACTACAAACGTGTACGTGCGTCGATTTGATCTCAGTTCCGTATTTACTTCACGTCTATGTCTCACAGACTGCGGCGACCGCTAAAGCTTGCTACGTCTGCTACAAACCTACAGTCATCGTCCTTGCGACGATCAACACTACAGATTTCTTCTATACTTGTCCAGTCCACCTCGCAGACCGCGGCTTTGCAACACGTGCGGCTGATCCAGAGCCAGAGCCCAAGAAATTTGGTGTGAGCGCTGAGGAGATCGCAGAAGTGAAGCAAGAATGGGAAGCGAAACAGCGTCAGAAGAGCGAGAAAGGCAAGGAGAAGGAACAACAGAAAGAGAAAGAAAAGGATGGGGGAAAGGATGATAAGGACAATGGGAAAGATGCGGATGGAGGACAGAGGGACAAGGACGAGAAGGAATCAGCACGCGATAAGAATATAGAGGCCAAGAAACACGAGAGCTCTGTCGATCAACCGCCCCCACGACCAACGCACGAACGATACATTCTCCATCGCGATATTTTCGCTCTCCGAGTCGCTGATCACCGCAGAAGGCGACAGACTACGCAAGCCAAGGACCTTGCACCTCGCTTGCCAGACGTACCGCCGAGCGGATCCTTGTCCTAGATCCCCCGAGTCCATTATATTGCATCCTGTATATACCCCTCTACATATCCTAATGCCATAGCAATTATTATCCAGTCAAAGTTCTGACTGGTGATCTATCCTCCAAAGTGGGATTAAACCCTGAATGGGTTACAACCGCAACTAATAGCCTGAACGCCAAAGCTCGAGAGTGCCCCAATAGCGAGACCGAGGATCACAAAAGAACCGGTCAACATTGCTGCGACATCCACATCCTCTTGACGTCCCTTCAGCCGAGGATTGTGCTCGAGCGACGAAGCGGAGAGCATCGATAGTGATGCGACATAGCCATTCGAATATCCCATCAGGAGCAGTATCAGCATAAAGAGGAAATCGGAGGTTATGACCGGAGAGACAGGGGACATCGTGCCGGGCCGATGGACATTGCAGAGGAGCAGAAGGGCGATGAAAATTGTGCGCATCAAAGACATGGCCAAGATCTTCTTTGCGGACCAGATAACCAAACGAGGGAATGAGCAGGTCCAACGCCCTGCCAGATCTCCCAGGTTGAAGAGCAGGAAGTGGACGGCTGTGAACAACAAAGGGTGTATGTCCGGATTTGTTGACTGAACACTGACTGTGATTGCAGGGTAAACTGCCTTGGATACAACGAGTTAGGCAGTGATTATTGCAGGAAAGATGAACCTACCAAAGTTACGGCGAATACATATGTAATGGAGAACATGAAGATGAAGTTCTCTCTGAAAACTCTGAATATGTTCGAGTTTGAATTCGTCTGGACCCCATCCACGATATCCCTATGAAGCTCCTCCGAGACTCCATCCGTGGGCTTCGAGGGTTGCTCCAGAACGGCAACAACGGAGGTGTATGCAGGTTGTCTCGTCATCCATGCATAGGCAACCAAAGTGATGACCATGAAGATAGCGGAAATCCCAAAGAAAATTCTTGCGGCCATTTCTTCGGCTTGGGCTTCGTTGTTTATGGTATACCCCGGAGACGAGCTCCAGAGAGAAACCACGGCACTGACAAGCTGCACAACGCTGACAGCGACGGCAACAGCTGCTTGTCCAGACAAGACAGTCTGGAGATATGACGTGCCCAGCAATGCTGCCCCGGCATAGACGGCGGTTGATAGGTATCCAGTGGTAACGGCAAGAGATGCTGAGGCAAAGAGAACAAATGGATAGAAAGTTGATGTTGTCCCTCGTATGAACGTGCTGAGACATAGGGAAGCAACAAGAAGTATGATTACGATTGAGGAGGCGAATATTCGGCGAGAAGGGGACGACTACGATGTTCTGATAGGTGAATGCTCTCATGCTTGCGTTGTGAGGTACGAACCTGCTTTGATGTAATTGTGCAGTAAAACTGGGCGACAACATTGCTCAGCGTGTACGCGCTAGACTGGGCCGAGCTGAAAGTCGGGTAGAAGGGCGAGTCAACCAACCTGGACAAGAAGAAGGGTGTCCCATTGATCAAGGCTAGAGTTTCCATGAACAAGACGACATGTAATACTTTGGGAGTGTGACCTACCATTCCAAGGCAACAGAATAGCACACCCCAGTAGAAAGTATGTCCACTTGATTCGAACGTCTACCGCTGGGATAGGTTCGCTGGGTAAGTAATGCTGGTCTGCATTGCTTGGGTCTTCGGATGCCAGTGCGGCGTCCTCGGAAGATGGGAGGGCACGATACTTTATGCGGGAGTCGGTCATGTTGTTAGTCGTCCTCTCATGAACCGTTGGCAAGTGCTTGGGCGTTCGATTGTTGGTTCCCTGTGGTCTTGTGCCGTACTAAGCACCGGAACAGCACCTATTCGGAACCTTCTCGCTTCGGGGGTGGCGCGGCGCAACCAATATGATCTATCATCTCAGGCTCCAGCTCAGAGGTGTGAAGTTGGGTCTATTCAGACCAACAAATAACCGTGGAGTATATGATAGATAAGGTATAGAGCAAGAAGAAATACGCGTGACCCAGAGCACCATACTTACAGTTACTTTTGCTTTGAAAGTCCTGCAGCAGGGATTACCTGGTTTGCAGCTTCCGTCAAGACCAGCTGAGTCAACTTCTCCTTCCGTTTTTCCTCCTTCCTCTGCTTCCGTTTCACCTTCCTCTCAATCTTCGCCATACGCTCAGCCGTGAACCATCTTCTCTTCTTCTCCGCTTTGCGTTCCTCTTCCATCTTCTGTCTGAACTTGAACACACCCTCGGCACGCGCTGCTGTCCCAGAGCGACCATTCAGCTGCATGAGTTCCTTCTCGACAAACTTCTTGAGAAGCTCAGCCCTGCGGGCTTTGGCAGCTTGCCAGCGAGCCTGTTTCTTCGCTCGGCTGTGTGGATTTGAGAGTTCCTTTGCAAGGTGGAACTCCATCGGTGTCGACTCGTCGAAAGCACGGGGTTGAGGGCTGAACAACGTGCGAATGTAGGCAGTCTCATCGGCGGGAATGGGTTTCTGGAGACTAGGTGGTTGATACGTAATTTTAAGGACCGTCTCTGCGGATGTATCATAAAACTGGTTGGCTAGAGAAAGTGCAGTTGGTGGGAAATTTAACTGGTAGAGTCGGCGTGCGCAACATACCTGCCGGTTTTTCGGGAACTTCTTCCTTCGGCCATGGAATTACGATTTGTCCCGTGACGGTTTTCTTGTAATACGCGGGTATTGTTGCGAGCGCGATACGTTTCCAATCGAAGCGACGAAGTTGGGGATGCCAGAATGGATCCCTGACCCCGACTCGTTGCGCGAACACACTGTCATTGTATACGTTCATCATTAGGTCGACCTATAGAAAGCTGCACTCACTCCACGTCCTTTTCTCCACCTTGTGGTCTTGGAACTTTATGAGTTCCCAGGAAGAGCTGACACCTGGAGTAATGGATGCTTCGGTTTATTGGCGTCTTATTAGGGCCCACCTCCTGCGAACAAAATGATTAAATCGAGTCCAGTGACAACTAAAATATCCTGGCGCACCCTAGCAGTACCCTTCAAGTACACACGGTTTGTAAACCGGTTGATACTCATGATCTCGTGAAGCTTGCTCCCTTCACCGCGAATGCGTATCTTGTCACCGGGAACAACGTTCCAGTGCTTGATGCGGTCCTTGACTGGTACTGCTTTTATGCCTGGTGCGAAGCGGGACAGTTTCTGCTGCCAATGCTTCGGAACAGGAAGCATATGTCGAAAGTGCTTGGTCCATGGGGTTCGAGTAGTCGCTTTGACAACTTCTCTACGGGTTACCGCCGACATGGTGAAGGACACTTCAAGTCGACGTTGGACGCGAATCCGGAAATAAAAGAAAGTCGCTGACTAATCAATTACTCCTGTCTCTCTGCGAGATTGTTGACCAATAAAAAATACAACATGAACGACACCACGAAACAATATTAATGTATACAAAGTCCCAGTGCATCACCCTGCTGGTACTGGGGCAGCCTTTGTCCCGCTCCACGCTCCAGATGTCGTACTTGACTCTTCCGATTCTAGCGTCTGAAATCCGACCAGTGAGACCAGAAAAACTGGAAAAAAAAGCGAGACCGACCTCAAGAAGCATCCCAATTATATTATCCACTTCCGAGGGTGGTACACCTCCACATCCGGCTCCGATGAGTCTCCTATACTCAGCCATCCGTCCACCCGTTCCCGCCTCCGCTTGAAAGACTGTCAGCTCATCGAACAACTCCTTCCTTCGTTTTCGACGATGTCCCAGCTCTTCCCTCATCGTTTCACAGGCCACCATTGCTGCGTCTTGATCGCTTGGGACATCCACGTACAGTGCAAGAAGGTCCGTAATGTCCTCTTCCTGCGGTAGCGCCTTCCGTTTCCCTTTGACTTTATCCTTGTCCTTCCCCGTCTCCGTTATCCCCTCCTCTTCGATATCATCGTCCGTCCGGTAGGGAACAGTAGCAGGCGTGATTTTGAGCTCCCCGTCCGCTGCGTCTCGGATAGATTTCTCTCGGTTCTCCTCGTCTTTTATCCATTTCTCCCAGCCCAATCGATACCTCTTCCCCATCTTGTCCAGTAGCTGGCTTTCCAGCTCTGACAATAACCCCTTCGCAAGCTGCAGGCCTTCCGCTTGTGTCTTCAGTTGGTTGACGGCCCGATGGCTTTCGAGGATCTCCTGCTGAATATTTTGCAGTAGCGAGTGTGCCTGATTCATGTCGCGTTCCTTGTCTTGGAGTTCGCGGTCGAAAGATGCTGCAAGGCTGTCGAGCATGCTCGTGATTTCGTTGACGCATTTTGTGCTCGCTTTCTGGCCGGCGATGGAATGGTGTAATGGGGGACGCTCGCCACTCAGGGGAATGGGGGGAGCAGCCGGGAGGGGATAAGCAGCTTGGGCATTACGGAAAGACATCGCTGAAATCCGCGAAGCCGGTCCAGGAGATGACCTAAAGCGTTCGTCCTCGAGGATATAGTCTTCCGTGCTCTTTCCATCACGGTTCACGAGCTTCGGGTCCGCTCCATGATCGATGAGGAGTTTGACAAGACGCTTACTTCGGCACCGAGCAGCCATCGTCAAAGCTGTCTCACCATCCTCATCCTGGAAGTTGATCACGTCGGCGAGCTCTTTAGGATAGTCGGCCAAGCGAGTGAGGACAGTCTCCATGTAATAGCGGGCAGCATGTGTCTTTCCCTTGGACATTGCGACATCTACGATATGATGGAAGACAGTCCGATTGGAATTGTCGATGTTGAGTGTAGAGCGGTGAAAGAGTTCGTAAAGCTCGGGGAACTTCCGGACGTCGTAATTGTTTGCGAACATGACGCTGCGCATAAGTGCGGTCTGACCGGCTTTGTTCACTTTGAAAATATCAGCACCAGATGTAAGCAGAAGCTTCACGATACGGAGCCGGCCCATGGCTGAAGCCCAATGCAATGCGGTATGCCCGTCATCATCAATGGCCATGTTCGAGTCAAAATCAGCAGGGGGCGAGATGAGAACCTGAGGAATCTGATTTGTATCAGAGATGAAATATTCGAGGATCTGGTCGCTGTAAGCCCGTGGATCGACGGTGCCGTTGGCCTGTGTGGCCTCGTCGTCGTCTGACGCACCGCCAAGACGCTCGTGCGGGTGGCGTCGTGACCCTTTGCGCCTTATACCATGCCTCTGCTCTTCTGATACATCCATCGAATCGTATGTATCAACGATTGGCGATGGGGTACGTGAACTGGATGACCCCCTCGAGGGGGATGATGTCATTGACCCATCTTCCGAACCGGGGTCCGAGAATATTTCTTGCTCTGAATCTTCTTCCACATCGGCTTGACGGCGAGAGCGTGTTCCGGGGGGTGGTACACTGGACTCGGCTGCCGCGGCAGCACGACGAGGAGGCTTCGCGGCAGTCGCGGAAGATACGAGATGTTTAGGTGCAAGAGGTGGACTTTTCGCCGCGGGTTGAAACTCAATGATTGGACGGAGGGCCGCTTCACAGTTATATTGCTTGGCAAGGGCAAGTCCGCGTTCGAGAGGTATCCACGTTCCTGTGTGTCCATGGCTGTGACGGAGTGACTGGATGGAAAGAAAACGAACCGACCTTGATACTTTCCATACCCTCCTTGGACTTTCTCGTGCTCCCCCTTTTGTACTTCTCGTTCCAAGACGCGGGTACGCTGAGGTTTGTCGAAGCCCGCGACTTTGAGGATTTGGGTCGCGTTAAGCCACGAATCTGAGCGGCGTCGCATGACAGCGACACCCTTGCACATCCTACACGTGCCAAAGAGATGAGGACGTGTCGAGCATGGCGAGGAAGACAACGAACATTTCATAGACGGGTATGCCGCTATACGTCGCCTGTGGTGAGTATAAGAGATAGGGTAAGGATGCGGATGAGGATGAACGGGTGAAAGAAAACGATACCTTGAAAATTTGGTTGTCGGGCATTGTCAAAGGCAATGTGCGCGTAAGGAGTGCTGAACGTCACTGCTGGCGTCGGTATGAATTTTGGCGCTGGGAGTGATGGTTTCCTGCGTAGGGAGCGTGTAGGATACGCGTGCTCCAACAAGAACAAACAACGCGATTAGCCTTGTATCCCCTGAGCAACAACCTTGACTTCCATCCCTCCTCACACCCCCACAGAGGCAGTCGCGAGCGGAGAACACGTCGATACAGACAAATGAAGACCTGTGCCTCCTTTGGCTACAAGTTCTGCGATGCTTCCCTCAAGAAGTTCCCCTGTCCCCCAAGGGGATATTTTTAAGGCCTCATGACAGACACGCTGTGATTACGATGCGGCGTGCGTGCTGTACACCCCGTGCCCTAATGTCTCTCCGAGTCATTTCCAGTATCCTTGCCTCTCTTCTCCTCGGGATGGATCCCCTGCTCATTGCCATACGTTTGCCGAGCGCGTCGTTCGAGTCTCGCGTCCACAAACCCTAGACTGTGGTTTCATTTACCGGATATGGATATGTTTTGGCATGTTTTGTCCGAACGCGACGGTCACGGGACTTGTTTCCTTTTCCAAGTTTCTCTTCTTGGCCTCCAAACGCCTACCTCGAGGCACGTTGCCACACCTCGAACCCTTTATTATTGTCGCGCTCACTTACCAGCACATCCCCCTCCTTTCCTTCCCCCCTGTCATACAAGCACACATTTATGGCTCCAAAGTGCGAGCCACTCTCTCATTTTGGAGACAGGCATGTCGTTCGGTTTGAGACGTGACAACACAACACCGTCAACTAACCGAGTTTCTTGTCAGGCTCTACTTCACGACATTTCCCCATCCACCCCCCAGTCCACACATTCTCAATAACCAACCTCCAGACCCAAGCAACAACCCCCCCGTGCGCGCGGTACCCAAAGCAGGCCCATCTGCATCTCCCGACGATGATGCCACTTACTTCTACTTTACGATCGATGACCAACTACTATACCTCTCGTTCTTTCAAGATTGGGGACCACTGAACCTGGCAATGGTCTACAAAGCTTGCATTCTCATTCACGAACTGCTAGAGGTATGTTATAACTCAGGTACTATAGTGATTGTTAGAAACTGACCGCGGATGACTTTCGTGATAGGACAAGGATCTGCACTCTTACCGCCTCGTTCTGTACTCGTCTGACGACCCGCGGCGGAAAGCAAATGCAGCTCTTCTGATGGCTCTTTACGTGGTACGTAATCAGTTATCGGCACTTGTCCTGTCTGTCGATCTTCGTAGATGATTGTCCAACGCCGCGCTCCATGGGAAGCCTTCCATCCTATTGCTGAAGTTGAATTCATGCCCTTCCGTGACGCGGGTCGTGGACCCTCCGATTTCAACCTCAATATTCAGGACTGTCTATGGGGTATGTGGAAGGCCATGCAGAATGGCCTACTCGATATGAACGAGTTCAGCGTCGAGGAGTACGAATACTACGAGAAGGTGGAAAACGGAGACTGGAATTGGATAACCCCACACTTCATCGCTTTCGCATCCCCCGTTGACTCAGCATGGATAAAGAGTCAGAAGGAAGCAAAACAAGCTGCTGCAGAGCCCTCTTCTCCCATTCGACCTGGCACCGCAAGTCCATCCCGCTCACCTGCCTCCAGCCTTGCCCTCCAACGTAAATTGTCTACGCCTTTCTGCAATTGCCTGGACTACTTCGAGAAGCGTGGTGTCAAACTCGTCGTTCGTTTGAACACGGAACTTTACGATAAACAACTGTTCGTCGATCGTGGTATAACTCACCAAGATCTCTATTTCGACGATGGTACCAACCCGACAGATGACATCGTACGGACATTCATTGATATGTCGGACACTATAGTGGAGAGCGGTGGGGTAATTGCTGTTCATGTGCGCCATCTTTCTCCTTCCTTTCGATTTCCTTATCATTTCTACGCGGGTACATGATAACAATTTCTCTCAGTGTAAAGCAGGTCTGGGGCGCACTGGCACGTTGATCGGAGCTTATCTTATCTGGAAATATGGCTTCACTGCGGCCGAAGCCATCGCTTTCATGCGTATTGTGCGGCCTGGAAGTGTAGTAGGTCCGCAGCAACAATACATGTACCTCAAGCAACTTGAATGGGCAAAATGGGCGGCAATCGATGAGATAAGACGAGCAAAGGCATCTGCAGCTGCGGCCACGGTGCCGGTTGTCGCACCCGTGACCCCACCAGCGGAGCAAGATGAAGAGATGGGCGAGACCGGAAGAGTGACTCCTCCGTCAACGTCTGCCGTACCTCTACCTCCTGTAACTCCCAGTCGACACGTCGCAGCGGCCACGGCGAAAGCAGACGCGATTGCACCGCCAGGTCAGCCGAGGAAGACACCCATGGCGAAGAGGGTTGCGGTGGACTCTGATGAAGAGAACGAGGCAAACGAGGCAGACGACGCCTTGCCTGCCCTGGGCGCGGCGCCGCCGGTCACACGGCAACGTGCGAAGACGACTATACGACCAACAGCGGCGAGAGGGACCGCATCAGAGCAGCGTCCCACACGCGTGCTGCGATCTGCTGTTGCCAGTAACCAACGTAAACCCCCATCTGCGACGGGCACAGCGGCCAAAACGTCTGCGCAGCCTCCGAACAAGATACCAAGACTTGCAGCTGGGACCACCACACGAAGCACTGCGGCCAGAGGGACTGGTGCACCTTCGTCTCGCAGAGTTCCTCAACCACCACCGTCACCGACTCCTTCCAGACTACCCACCCTGGCTAAACGGAATAATGCTACGAGCACGCTAGCAGAGATGGCCGCAAAAGCGAAACCCAAACCCTCATCCGATGCCTGGATGACTACTGGCGCATCGACCGTTGTTGTTCCTGCATCCAAAACCACACAACGGCCAGGACCACGTCCAGTGCGGAGACGGAGGAGTAGCTTCAGCGCTGCAGACGTGGTGGCATAGCGGTCATTCTTAAGGTGTAAACTGGCTTTACGTCTTGCTTTTTTGCGTGCTATTTCCCTTCGAACCGCCATCTATTGGTCACTAATCTGGCTTTCATCAGTACTACGCTTTCCTTCCCCTCTGGTATTTATCACACTTCCGTTCCTGGCATTGTATAGGTTTAGCATTTCGCATCCATACCTCACACTCCGCATTGCCTTATCGCCTCTGTACATATATTTCTTTGGTCTGGTCACAGTATCTTATCAACCATGAGCTCAATGTCAAATCTATCCGTGCGACATATCCTACACCCTGGAATATTTGTGAACACATTCGAAAAACCACCCAAGGTCTTGGGGATCCACGCCAGGCGTAATACCGTGTCCCAGGTTTGCGATCCAACGGGTGTTGGGACGAGCAGCACGGAACTCTGTACACATCCTCTTCACCTCTCGCTCGATGGCGTCCCTTCCGCCATAAAGCACCATCGGATCTAGGTTTCCTTGAAGAGTCACATTTGGAGGTATCGTGTTGTCTGTGGGATCAACTGTCCATTCAAGACTTATCGTGTCATACCCAGCTGTGGCTGCAAGTGCCGGTGAAGCGCCTTTGGCAAAGAAGGTAAGGGGAACCGGTGGGATGCCACGGCTTCGGAGTTTCTCCCGTACGTTCTTCGCTATCTTTGTCGCGTACGGCAACGAAAACTCCTTGAAATCATAATGCGACAGGTCTCCACCGTTGGAATCGAAAACTTGGAGCAGCTAGCATATTTTAGGGTGCATGAACGGTGTGGAAAATGTGAGTGATATACCTGCGCTCCGGCTTCTACCTGGCCGACCAAGAACTCTATGCATTCATCCGCGATGAGGTCCAGCAATTTCTTCGACTCTTCTGGGTACTTGAATAACCAGGTTTTCGATTTCTGCAGCGTCTTGCTTCCCCCTCCTTCGATCATGTAAGACATGAGGGTCCATGGTGAACCACAGAATCCGATGAGGGGTACGCGACCATCTAGGGCTTTACGCGTCATCGTGATGGCCTCGTACACATACGCAAGCTCTGTGTTCACCCGACCGGGCTTCAGCTTCTTCTCTATATCCTCAGGAACGTCGAGTGGATCGGGGAAGGAGGGTGCTGGGTTCATCTCGACCGTCATACCCATGGCTTGAGGGATGACCAATATGTCAGAGAAGATGATGGCAGCATCGATAAGGCCTTCGTAACGATCGATGGGTTGCAGGGTGACCTGCTTTGCGAGTTCGGGTGTCTGACAGAGCGTAAAGAAATCATATTTTTCGCGGAGTTCTCTAAACTCTGGAAAAGAGATGGTTTAGGATGGATCGTTCGAGATGTACATTAGGATGCTAGTGACCTGGTAGATATCGGCCAGCCTGGCGCATAACCCATACGGGTGCGCGCTCGGTATGTTGACCCCAAGCTGCACGTAGAATGAGATCGTTTTTGAGAGGGGGGAATCTGTCAGCCATCACGATCTGTCTCAGGCTAGGAGAATTGGTAGATGCGTTGAGCTGAGCGTGATCAGGAAATGATATGTAGACACAGCCACCCAACGAGCCTGTCTTGGAACTAGACCCTCAGGGAGATGTCAAGCCCAGAAGAACTGATCGACGAGCAAGTTCCATCTTAATTGGCTGCTAATGCTCACTTATAACCTAATATCAGGTTCAAGAAGTCTGGAGAGTTTGACCGGCTGAGACGAGAACTCTTGACACAGTTTCAACGCAGCGTATGTCGACTTCAGAGCCTTTCATATACTGTCAGTCCGATGACGTCCCCATTTTAGGAGCGAATCGCAAGTTTTCAGTCACGGATTGATGATATTGCCCGACAACGACTAGCTTCCGACCAGAAACTCCTCAACATGCCCCATGATGCGATCTACCGCGAACTCATGGGCGAAATTGATAGGTCAGTGACATTGCATTTCATCAGACTGACTCTATTCCGACGGTTTGTGTTCACCAATAAGATATCCCATTCTCGAAAGGGCCATCTCTGAAGCACCGCTGCTCTCAGATGCGTCCTTCGCCGAGACCATTCGTGCTTCAATCCGGCGTACCCTGAATGTCAGTAAGAAGGTCAATGGAGTCGCAGAGCTTCCAGGTGCGTCGTCAGCCGAAAGTGTGTCTCTGTCCCATGCTGAATACTCGGATCACTTCAGAACATGCCCGGGATCATCCAGCCTCCCAGGAAGCTCGCGTTCCTGTGAATCAATGATGATCCCCTTACGAGCTGAGATTCTAGAGCTCTTCGGGAATGGTTGTATCCATCGACCACGACTGAATCCGTTTCCACAACCCAATGTTCGCCCGTCACGCTGGCTACAAGTTGATGAAGGGTTTATCGTGGTAACACACTTGGCACTTCGCAAAGTGACCACAATGTTACATTCACGATGGCGGGTCGATGGTTTAGCCATCGCTACTATCTCCGCCGCTGTAGTTCTACTTCCACGCGTCTACACGACTCATCGTCTTGGATACGGATTCAGAACCAGCCTTGCTACGTTCTCACTCAATAGCATCACCTATTGGCTAATGCCGATACCCAATATTTAGCTGTCACCCAGATTTTGATACATGTGTGCGCACTGGTACGAACCCCTGAAGAAAACGAAATATTTTGCACCCTCGGGTATCCAGCGTATAGAACTCTTTTCCAATGACCTACTCTCTGGTTGACGATCAGACGGAACCCGGCAGGGCGCGGGAGCTGCAGGGTCAGCCAGCCTGTGAATCAAACCTAGTTTCCCAGTTTCCCTCGACCAAACTTTGTAATTTTAGGCAAACCTGATACTTTTCAGATTCAAAGCAGCATTTGGAGTCTACTTTGTCCAATTTCACCTGAAACTAGATTGCTTCCTTCCGCGGTACTAGGACAGAATCCTGAACTGCTGAGCCTCGTGGAGAGTCGCCTTGCTCTTCCATCAAAGATTGGTTCTTGCAAAAGCATCTACCACGTGTGGGTAAAGAGTTTTAGATCTGAGACATCTGAGAAGTGACCATGAGGTTCAGAAATCAGGCTGGAAATGTCAGTCGTGTGTCCCCAAAAGTTGAATCAATGAAGAGTCCTCATTTTTTTTTCAGGGCCTTCTATTTGCGTGGAATCCCGGTTCCGCTGCCATGCGATAGTGGGGATACTCGGTTTTACGCATGAGGCACACCGTAGCGCATGCGCACCCGCGTCAGTACAGTGATAGTAGTGCTGTCTCCTGGACAACTTCGAAAATTCTGCTTCCTATCCAATAACTTGGATCCGGAACGCCGCGGGAGGAGTACACGTAGCCTTTGGAAGAACGAGAATTTCAGAAATAGAACCGCGGCGGAGCATTGTGGATCCTGTTGGAGAGCAAAGAAAAAAATTGTCATTGGGCATTACAATATGAACGAAGCAAGGAACATATATGCTAATGTAGTGCTGCTCTCGTCAAACGCAGCAAGGTATAAATGCTCATTGGTGGTAAATCTTCAGCTAAATGTGATTGCACCACCATGGACCAAGTCAGTAAATTGCATGACCATCAGTGAAAGATGGGATCTTGTTGAATCAGCTCCAAGGCCTTTGCAGAGCGAGGCTTGATCGAACATTTGTATGGTTTGGGGTGACTTAACCATTGTCAGTGATCGTTGTCGGAAATTGAGATCAAATGAAATGCCTACCTGATCGTGCCGGAGGATGGATCTACCTCAGGGGTGATCTCAACACCGTTCTCGACGATCTTCGAGACACTGAAAGCAGCCACCGACATTGCCACCGAGATCCATACGGATGCGTCAGCCAAGTGCATACCCGGGCAAATACTATATGACCATAAGTTGGCGGACTGTCACAACGGGTAGAAACATACCGGCGGCCAAAACCAAAGCAAATAGTGCGGGGGTCAGTCTCTGGCTTGTCGCCGAGGAATCGTTCGGGTTTGAAGTCGTTGGGGTTAGAGTAACTCCGTGGATCATGGAGCATGAACCTATGAATAAAGAGTGAGTAACAGATACGGATGAAATAGATCCACACCAACCAGATGTTAGGCATAATCAAACTGCCCTTAGGGATGTAGTAGCCATTATGAACGTCATCATCGGTAACACGGTGGGGGACAGCTGTTACGCAGATCAGCCATTAATCGAGTAGAGGTCCAGAGAGATACAAACCAAGAGGTACAACAACATTCCAGCGGAGAACCTCCTTTGCAAGAGCCTCAACATAGGGAAGGGAGTCACGGTCAGCGAAAGTAGGAAGGCGGTCTGAGCCAACAACAGCGTCGATTTCAGCCTGTGCTCTCTTCTGAGCCTCAGGGAACAGGGTCAAAGCCAAGAAAAGTGAGTAAATCGCGGAGACAGTCTATATGCTTTGAATGAGTAACGGAGCCTTGCCAAATTGTGAAATGCTTACAGTGTCGGCACCACCTACACAACGAATGCTTTCAGTCTCATAAATTGGGTCATTCAAGTTCAAACTTACCAGAGTACAAGGAAGCGGCAGACCATTTAACGATATGGTCTTCCTCGGCAGACAAAGTACGACCCTCAAGCAAGTTGGAAACAAACGACTCGGGAGCAATGCCAGCGGCCTAGAAAAAGGCGGTCAGTTTTGCTACATCTCAAGCCGACCACGAATTTACCATTTGATCCTTAACAAATTGGTATGGTTGCTGAACCATCTCCTCCAGGGTTGCACGCCATTCCTTTGCCTTGCGCTTAAAATCAGCGCCAGGGAACCAATCAGGGATGTGTGCCACTACGATGCGTTTAGACCACGACTTTGTCGGAAAGCTCAGGACTTACAAGAAGGCATTACATCGACCAAGAAAGCGCCGGTAGCAGTCGAAGCCGAGAACTGGTCAACAGCCCTATCAGCAAGGTCTACGAAGGGGTCCTGGTTCTCTTTGACTTCGTAACCATGCGAGATACGCAAAATGATTGCGCCGGCGGTGTGGCGAACGTGTTGTTGGAGTTCCGCAGGCTTTGCGAGAACCCGTTGCAAGAAGCGGTGGGTCTCCGTTTCTTCGATCGAGTGGTAGGTGTCCATAGCAGCGCGGCTACCGATCACGCGAGCAAAGTTCTTGCGGTATTCGCGGAAGCGGTCACCGTACGGAAGGAGGACCAACGTGTTTTTCCATCCGACGAGTTCACCACCCATGGGAAGAACTGGGCGATCGGAGTAGGAAGAACTCTTTTTGTCGAGCATCTCCATTGCAGTCTCGACGTTGTTCAAGACCATGATATGCTGGCCGAGGACCTCGACGTGAGAAATGTCGCCTTTGGACGGGAATGAGAACGACTAGGAAAGAGGGAGGGAGCACGACTTACCATATTTCTGACCCCACTCAGTGAAAGTGAGCCAGGGCTTAACAGAAGGCATGTCGGCGATATTACCAACGACGGGGAGGGCCTTGGGACCAGGGGGGAAGGGTGCAGGGTTTTTCTTTGTCAGAATCTGCTTGACGAAGTAGATACCGACGCCAGCCAGACACAGGTCCAGCCATGTGAAGTTAGTGATTGGCATGATGGGGATGGGCCAAACGAGAGGGAGAAGAGGGGAATGTGTCGGAGTGGCTAGCTAGAGAGACTAAAAGAGCGGCGGGGATATCTGAGTTTGGGTATGACAGGGAAGATGGGTAGCTTGATGAGGAGGATTGTGGGCTGCAGGCTGGGATGTTATATCTGCTTATAGTCGGGGACATACACTTGATCGTTCTAGCCATAACTGGACGTAATCTTGAGCGGCACTTTGAGCGGCTCAGCTTTTTCGCGCGTGTGAACCGGGTACCCACTGAAGTGACCCTTGAATGACCTCAACTTTCCTTGTTCTCCGCGGCATTCTCCATCGCAACCATTCATACTCATCGGATACTCGCAGCGGGTCCATAGCTGCGCCGTTCACTAATCAGTTTAAACCCTGCATTCAGCGTCAAGCCCGAGTGGTAACTTGAAGCTAACGGACAAACTGGGTCTTTGCGCTCTCGCTAATGAAAATGCAACTTTCCAGTCAATTGGCTCCTCGGCTCTTTTACCGGTCAAGTTCTCGGCTAACCCTGCACGAGGCACCAGTGTGACACTACGATCTAGATCTTAGCACTTTTTTGCCGACGGTCAACTTCGCCCCCTGAATGTCAGACCAAAAACTTACTCTCCTCTGCCACGTCCGACTGACAAGCATATACATATGCAGCCGTTCATAGGTCACAAATTTCTATATCTCCATCGCGACTAACGAAGATCTGGAATAGTCTTAGCGGGACACCGACGCGGCAGGGGCAGACTGACAGCCATTGATGGGCGGAGGTAGGTCTTGACTAGCAATAATGGGAAATCTTATGCTGGCGCAAAAAAGGATCGAATTATCTATATCGCGACTGACACCAGTTCCAGCCACGTATGGTATGATACAAAATCTTGACTAGCCTTGCAACAAGAACAGAAAAAGCGTCAAGGATTGAAGCAAAAGAGTGTCTGCGATGTGACCAAATAAACAGCTTTTGAAGTACATTCTCGCCCTTCGCCCTCCTAGAACACAATCCAAATTTCAAACAACTTCTGGACTCTTCACATCATCAGTCGTTGAAGAGTACTATTAGGGACCACGTTAACAGAGGCAAGATCCGCTACAGAAACGCCTTACCTCGTCGCGGGCGAACTCTTGCGTAGTATCAATTTTGATTGAGATGTTGTTAGGGATGCGCTGATATGACAATCAGACAATATTCACTAATTATTCTTCGCAAAATATACCTTTTGTGCCGTACCAATCATGCTCTGATTGGTCATTTGCTGTACTCCTTGCAGTGAGAGCGACATCTCATCGCTACCAGATTCACCCCTTAAACCCTTCCGGGCATTCAGCGTTGCAAGGAGGGAGTTGCAGTACACTAAGGGAGAGTTGGCGATGTTCGTCTGGCATGAAGAATAACTTACATCGACCGAGGCAGAAGTAGAACGCGATATAAATGAACGTGTTTGGCCATGCGGAGATCTAAAATATCAACTTTAACCACCAGTCGAAACCACTGACATCACATCACTCACAGATACAAGCGAGGCAATAGCACAAAGACTGGTCAAGAGACCAGTATTGACACTAAACACGATCTAGGCAGCCCACATTTAGATTGAAGCGCGACGCCACTAGCAAATCACCTACCAATTTGTTGATCATTGTATCAGACCTGACATGAAACGAAAAATGAGTGGTGGGTGGAGTGATGTTAGATTGATTGTCACCTTCGGAAACCCGTTCTTGACCTTTGAAGCAGCGTGCACAGGTATACAGCGATGAGCACATCACCTGCCGCAGCGACTGCGTTGACCGACATCGAGAGAGCCTGAAATACATGTCAGCGAACGGCCCATGAAATATGGTTCGCGCACGTACCTTCAGTGTGGCCAACTGAGCGAAGGTCTGGAATTGTAAACTAGCAACAAATTAGTGAAGCGTTTCTAAACTATGCAGATAAAACGTACCCCTTGGCGGAGTAGACTGCAATCTGTGTCAATGTTATTCGGAGGCAGAATAATTGCTACTCACTGAGTACCAAAACTGTTGACCATAGCAGTTAGCCCACAGCCCAGAAAAATCTAGAGAATTGACTTACTAAATTCTCCAAGGACGAGTATCATCTACAAAGGCGAAGCCTAAGAATTAACCTGAATTATCAACGCGTGGGAGGCACTTACGACCGAGCCGGTTGCCCACAAACTCTTGTTGCTGACTGTTAAGGAGTCAATGACATGTCCATCCAGTCAGCGAAAGTGACCCACGTCTGTAAACCCGCATTGCCAGGAAACTCTGGACAATGAGGGCAGTGAATCCCTAACCGTATTGTCGTGAGCGAGGTTGGATTACCGGGAGTTTAACTTACATTGAAGAGAACTTCGACCTATACACGTCGAAAGTCAACATTTGTCGAGGGAGAAGAAAGATGACTCACAATCAGACTCCTGTAAGGAAATAAGTGACTGTAACTGTTACGGAAGAAACTTGGCTTACCAAACGAGAAGCCCGAGATTTGCAGCGGCGCCGAAGTCGGTGACGAGGTAGGTATAACCTGGAATCAAATAAATTTGGATGCCATGCTGAGGAGACGTAATTTAAATACAGGAATGAGTGATCAAAGCTTGATGGGTGGTATCACATATGAGAACGACAGCAACCTGTGATTGCGAAGATGGGTTAATACAGGGGTTGAGAAATGTTCTCGTAAGCTCACCAAAAATTTGATGTACCACGGGTCCGAGGGGTATCGTCCAAAGTAGTACCAAGTTTGTACACATGTAACTGGAGGGCCCATAGATTGATACGGGTCCGAGGGGGAAATATAAACATGACACACCTCCATATAGCCTGAGGGATAGCGTTTAGTGAATGATATCTAGAAAGATAAAAGTGACCCACATAGCGGAGATGATGACTCCGATGAAGAAAGCACCGAAACTGAGGAGGATGAGTGACGATGCAGAGAAGGAGGGAAAGTACGCACGTGTTATCCAGCTGACCCATTGCTGACGGGAATGCAGTAGTAGGGCGGAGACGGAATGGGGGGGACGGATAGTCGATAGGATATCGGTCGTATGGGCCTTTTGAATGACATGAAAGTGGGTCGGATCGGGAACCGGGAGGAGCGTGTGGTAAGAGAAGAAAGTGATAAATCTCCCGATCAGATCTGACTTCCGTATAACATAACTGGAAGATCGGATTTGGAATGTTCTTCCTCCCGCCTTACACGACCGGACTTCTCCTGTTCCCTGCTTTCCCCCATTAGACCTACTACTCCACCCACATCCACCCACCTTTCTCAGCTGCCCGCACTTCCCCCTCATCCCTACACTACAACCGCTGATAATCAATCAACGCCGTCCCATTAGATACGTATCGTGGCCCATTGACACCAGTCTGACACCTACATCTGAGCTCGCGCATTAACCATATACCGGGGGACGCATTCCGTCATCACTCCCGCGACCAGACGCAACAGTTGTGACAGTGGCATATATTGGACGTAAATTACCAAGGCAGGAAATTGGAAAGCACCCAAGTCTCCATCAAGTCTCGACCACAATCTTGGTTTTTCTTCAGGGTTTGTCAGAATAATTGGGGGACTTCGCACGGATCGTTTAGGTCCGTCGAGAGGGACCTGGGATTCGTACGTTGCATACTTCCCATCGTTAGCGCATCGCTTGTACATGAACTGCATTCTCGCTTCAATCGGTTGAATGAAACGCAAGGCGTAATGGCTGCACTGCTTGGCCATTCCTCTTTTATACGTTACTTTGTCCAGTCTTATGAGCGTTAAAGCGAGTTCATACAATTAATTGCACATCCATATCAACACCTTGTATTTGACTTTTAAGGGACTTCGATTGTGAACTGATCAGTGCAAGTGTCATATTGCATCGGAGGCGATTGGCAGGATGCATCGGATCCAGTTCTTGCCAGTCCGCTCCGTGACCAAGCCATTGATTACCCGTGTCTGACAGTGATTACTTGCCACTTCACGATAGCTACCGACATCATGCGAGCTTCACAACGTTGTGTCCACCGTGTTATGAGTTGGTGCGTTATTCTCGAATTGTTCCTGAGCAAGTAACTTGACCGTTGCCGCCGTCAATCGTCCATCAGATCCAGA
>JBBPJZ010000112.1:0-35599 GCA_038089015.1 Chalciporus aff. trinitensis
CAATCCCTCCAAATACTATTCACCTCACCTTCGTCGTCGACACCCCACACTTGCTTGACTTTGTCAGCGACTTGCGAACCGCAAATCTCGCGCATGCTGTCCCGTGGGTCTCCATAACTTCGACACGATGTCAAATCAGTCATCCGTGCACTGCTCGAGTACAAAATGCATACCCCGTCGCAAAGATGATGATATCCGCTTCAAGCTCCGTTCCGTCGGCTAACTTGAGTCCTTTCGTGGTAAAACGGTCGATAGCGCTTCCGCTCTTGATTTTGATATCGCGATTGATAATGTGCTTGCTCGTGCCCGTGTCTGAGGTGTACGGATCTGGGTGGGAGAGGTGGATCGCTATTCGGGGAAGACTCACCGATGTAGTATCCACCTGCACGTTCGTAGAGCAAGGGGATGATGCCTGCGCCGTAAGTACCGAGGTTTGTTTGGAATCCAACACTAGCGAGTCCTTCAAGAATGGCCCTATTCAGAGATATGTATCTCGTCAGTAGGTGTCTATCCTCGCAGTGTGGGACTCACTTATCGGTTGTCTCTGCGGTATAGGGTACAGTGCGCTGGTGAATCCGTCTTACCACTGCATTCGGAAGACAGCTATTGTAAATATCCGCAAGATCTGTCGGGAAACCATCTTTGTACACGGCTGTAAAGAAGATGATGAGAAGTGTAACGAGGAAGGTGGATCATCACCTACCACCGAGCATTTGCGCGATAGCTTCGATCGAGACGACGAATGTCGAAGAACGTTGATACCTGAAATCACAGATAGTCAATCCGATTCCGAGAGTGAACGGAAGGGAGAGAGCTGACATTGTGATATCGACTCCATTGTTACAGAAATCTTGTGCGATGTCGTGGGCTTCCAGTGTATTAGATGTGATACCCTTGGGCAGCCTGGTATGATGACGTACCAGAGTTGCAAGCACCAACCACGATTGCTTTCTTCCCGATGTAGTTGGCCGCAGAGGTAAATTGAGACGAATGAACGATTTCGCCCCTGAAGTCCGTCTAAAAACACGTTTCAGTGAGGTTATCCTGGCAACGACATTGGGAAGCGTTCACCTTTCCAGGGAGCTCTGGAATCTTTGGACGACCCCCAAAGCCGGTGGCGAAAACTAGATGTTTGACTTTGAGGACGCGAGTCTCCTTTCCGCCTCGGTTGATTTCGACGGTCCACGTTTTCGAGGTATCGTTCCATTCCGTCTTGGTGATACTGGACGAAGTCCATACGTTGAGCTCGAGATATTTGGCGTAACCCTCTAGCCAGTCAGCAAGCTTACGGGACTCCAATGTTAGTGACTCGAAATATTGGAGGTCCCTGAACACATACCTTGCCAGCTGGACTGAAGACGGGCCATGTTGGAGGGAACCTAGACAAAGTGGTAAATCAAAGCGTACGATTGCGTCCCACTATGACTCACTGCAAGTATGGGGTTTGATTGTACCAGATCGTGTCGTGCAAACACAAAGCCTTGTAGCGGTCCCTCCACTATGCACCTTGTTAGGCCAGCAATTTAACGAATTTGAGTAAAACTCACACTGTCACCGACGCGGGCTTTCTTGTCGATGACCAAATGAGGGACTCCGATGTATTTCAATCGTGCGGCAATTTCGAGGCCAATGTGACCTGCGCCGATGACGATCGCGGTCGGATCACCATCAAGAAGTTCCATTTCTCGACGCCGCTTCTCTTCCCAAGTACCGTGTTCGGCATTTTGTTTGCGCAAGGGGCCGATCTAAAAGGGATGTCAGCCTGCGGGCGTGAACCGGAAGAATTTGACATCACCTGTTCAGGGAAATCGTTCAACGACTCCAAGCATGTATAAAGCGAGTACGCCTTCCACTCCGAGCCAGGGACAGGCGCCAGGAAGCAGACGGCGGTGCCTTTGCCGACTTTGGTCTCAAATTCAAAGCAGAGACGCAGAAGCACCAAATCAGGGAACATCTTTTGGATCTCTGGCTCGCGGAAGGGCTGTTGACTGAGGCGCAGATCAACGAAACCTGTAGGGGCGAGGCGGTGCTCGAGGAGATTCTTGATGGCATCTCTCCCCTCAATCGTTCTGAAATCCCAAGTTAGAGCCAAGACGTCCTTCCAAAAGCCATCGGCCAGAAAGAGGTCGAGGATCCCGGTGATATCAGATGCTATGACAGCGCGTTTGAATGCATCAAACCAAGTTTTGGCGGCCTCGGTAGCTGACACCCCGGTGGGGTCATCGACCTGAAGGCGTTGCAGGGTCGGAAGTTGCTGGGGGAAATTGTCGCCACTCATGGTGCACAATGGGGGAGGGTAGACGATCAGCCTAGGTTAAATACTTTCAAATGCCAGCGGCGATAACGTGAGCTGACTGCTTCTCTCTATAGTTATCAGATAATGCATAAGGTCTTTTATGACTTAAAGATGGCTTGGAATGTCATGAGGAGGACCTCATGACCAGGTGATCGGCTCAAGAACCCGCCTTGTGGGAAAGTCACTGGATTACATAAGGGATGCGTTAGCACCACCACCGTTTAATCCAACGTCAAGAACACTTTGGGTATCAATGGTTTCCATGGTTCGATTTTGGATCTGTAATACTTAGTACTAGTAATAAATGATTGGTGATGCACTCAAACAATTACCTCAAGGGTTGCCGGGTACTGATATAGTACGTACAGCACTGACTTGGACTTTGAAACCATTCCCAGCTACACAAGGCTCACTGAATCGTATCGGACCGGAGCAAGACATCGGGTGATGATGCCCGCAGAAACAAGACAATCCGGGGAGGTTTCATCACCCAAGGAGCAATAAGATCCATCGTCATGCCGAGAAAATCAATCAACAAGCTGACCAGTACTAGTGCAAAGAGCTACTGTATTCCCAGTTTGACTAGTCCCGGGAACTCCCAACAAGATTCAAAACTCCGCGATCCCATACACATCAATGAAAGTTCTACCTGTGTTGAGAGCCACTAGTACACATTTCGCATGATATGCTAGAACTTGAGTAGGTCCAAGGTCCTGGTTTTCCCGAGTCGCTGTTTGAACCCGGTGCTGATCACTGCACCTGTTTGCTTGTGGGCCCTGGTAGGTCCATCAATGAGGGTGACAGCAGCTCACATCCCTAGCGCTTTTTTGCTTTTTGTCTTTTTTTGCCATTCCTTATACTCAGTTGCGAGGATACCACAGCAAGCTCGCGACAACACGCACGCTGCCTGTTCATCATCCTTCTATGGAACTGGTCAAATATTGTCAACTGGCTAGATAAAATGAAGATGGCGAAAGACTGACGGGGGTAACTTGTATAAGTTTAACACTGCCCATCCATCATGCTTTCCTTTACCAGACCCTCTAGACAAGCTCGGACGCCCTAAGCGACGTTCTTCAGCACATTCGGACCGAGAGAGAGAGCGCGCAAACCGTCCTCACCGAAGATGATTGGACAGCCTGGATGAACGAAGACGAACGGTACAATGGGCTAGCTTGTTGTGACGAATCATACTGACTGTGATTCTATACAGTATCAAACGAGAACTCAAGGAAATCGCAAATTCGCAGTCAGACGGTGGCTGGTGGAATCAGATGTGGAGTTCGCTCAAGGGGACAAAGACTCTCCAGGATGCGCAAGCTCTTTTAACATGCGTCCAAGTTGGTCCACTTGTTTCGCGTTCTTTCCCGGCGTGGTTCTGACAGCACTCATGCACAGGACACTATTGATCAGAGATTGAGGGAGAAAATCATGCGAAAATCAACGCCGGACACTGGCTCTGCGAGGGGGGCATGGGCTTGAGCTCATCCGATCTACTCATACTCCAACCTGATGGAGGTTTCAAGTCTACGGACGCTGCTCCGAACACACCCAGCCCGATTGTAACCTCTCCATCCAACGTGCAGTGCGAGGACGCCAACCTCCCCAGGGCGAATACCCCGTCGTCTAGTAGCAGCGACAATACCCCAGCGATGGCCGACGCAATCTGTACACAAATCGGTTAGCATATCCCTATATTCTTAGCGCAGTTGACGGACGCCCTCTGTAGTCCCGAATGACGGACGCCATGACCCCCTTGGCAATCGCGAGCCTCTCAGAGATGGCAACCCAACCACTACCCCGGCGACCCAACGGTCCACACAATTCCACGTTGCACCTTCCAGTGCTCCAAGCCCTTCGTCCCCTCCGCCCACAGGGCCTCATAGCACCAAGAGACCTCCGCCTCCACCCCCTCCACCGAGGCAGACAGACAAGCAACGAAGATTCTGTGCCAGCGACTATGGCCAAGCGATAAACTGCTTGGAAATTACTGGTGGGATTTCCGAGGGAATTACACTCAACTATGGTGGATCCGGGAACACTGACGCTGGTTCGCATCTTTCGCAGTCTTCGAGATCGCATCACTCATGAGGCTATCATTCATCCAGTTATCCACAGGGCAACGTGCCCTTATCCTCCTAACTTTCAGTTTCAGGTTCCGCACCTCTAGGGAGGCAGTTCCGGTCTTTACTTATGTTTAACATGGACATCGTTGATAGTATGCCACTTACTACATGTGTACATCGAACTCGACCCAACCTAGTATTTCACGATAAGACAATATTGGTCTCGGGAGTCGCCGGTGCGGGGTGACAAGCTACGACAGCGTGGGAAATTGAAATGGTCATAGACATTGCTTTATTAATCTTTGCCATGCATCCATCCAAAGCCGATTGAAATATTGAACACCAGATCACCACGGAGTCTATTCGAGCCCGAAGCAGGCATCCTTCGTGAGGCCAAAGTGATTTCAAGTGAGTATGGCCGAACTTGAACCTTGCATTCAGGTCCAGACAAGTACAGCGCTTAGTACGGGCTCTCAACCTCAAAGATTCGAGTCAGCTTGATGACAATGTCGAAGAACGAGGAGAGATCATAATCCTATCGGACCTCATCGGCGCTGCCTCCCAAAAGGACTTGTATTGACCGGCTCAATCAATAAAACACAACATGGTCCTGGTTTCCCAAATCCAGGTTCTTATGGTCGCGGACTTGGGACATGACCCCACAACATATCCCGATGCTATACAGTTCCTCATGCAATATTTACATCCGGTAAGGCCGCCACCTTGACAAAAATGACATAGAAGTTAGGAGTGGCCCACCTGAGCGTTACATCCCCCGAATACTAGTATGCGCACTGTTCATCGAATTTCTTTCTCACCCTCTTTCTTCCCCCATCTCTTCTTCAATGGCTCAGGCGATATCAGTCCTGGATGTCTGTCTCTTTGGAGTAGGGCTCTATGTCATCAAGAAGCTGCTCGACTCTAGGGGCGCGACACCATTACCTCCTGGACCTGCCGGGTGGCCGGTTATCGGTAATCCCCAAGATGTCCCTACAGAGAAACCTTGGCTGGCGTTTGCATCCTTGGGAAGGAAGTATGGTCAGTTTTCTTCGTAACTTACTACTAGCGGTTACACGAATACTGATTCTATCAGGGGATATTTCGTCCATCAGTGTTTTTGGTACTCGATACGTCCTTCTCAACTCGCAGAAGGCGGTCTCCGAGATCCTCGAGAAACAAAGCGCCAAATCCTCTGACAGACCTCATATGACGATGGCTGGCGATCTTGTCGGCTGGGGCCAAGCAATATCGTTTATAAATTATAATGACCGTCTCAAGCGGCACCGCAAGCACTTCTCTCGTCTCTTTGGGAGCAGGAGTACCACATCCACGTTCCATCCGATCGTAGACGAGGAAGCAAGACGTTTCGTGTGCAACGTGGTGAAAAGTCCCGACGAGCTGCTTGCACATATCCGAACGTGTGTACCGTTTTACCTTGAACTTGCAGTCGTTCATTATTCATTATTTTACATATTCATACTCTTGTAACTAGGTCCGCTGGTGCTATCATCATGAAAGTGATCTACGGATACCCAGTCAAGGACACTAACGACCCGTTTGTCGAGCTGGCTGACGAAGTAATGGCGAACTTCTCCCTGGTGACGGCACCTGGCGCGTTCCTTGTAGACCTCGTACCCGCTTGTGAGGACAAAACTAAATGAATTACGATGTGGACCATGCTAAAGTGGTTTTTAGTGCGCTATCTACCGGAATGGTTCCCGGGCGCAAGTTTCCTGCGAGATGCCAAACAGTACCGCGAACTCGTGAAGGGGGGCTTAGAGAAGCCGCTTCAATATGTCACAGATCAAATGGTACGTGGCGTATGATTTCTCGCCTCAAGAAATGTTTATTTTGTCTCATGGAACCCAAGGCTGCCGGGACGGCCATACCCTCGTTTACAAGCATGCTCTTCGGCGATGGTGTGAGTCAAGAGGAAAAGGACATCATCATGTGGACTGCCTTCAGCGCATATCTAGGTGGTGCAGACACGGCGAGTGCTGCATCCCCCTCCAATTGAGGTACATGCTAATCGCGACGCATGTACAGGTCGTCTCTGCACTCTATTCGTTCTTCCTCGCCTTGGTCATTTCCCCCGGGATACAGCAAAAGGCACAAGCGGAGCTCGATGCCATTGTTGGCAACGACAGACTCCCCTCTTTTGATGACCGTGATTCACTTCCATACATTCACGCAATCTGTAAAGAAGTGCTTCGATGGCACCCCGTCGCCCCACTCGGCATACCTCACGTTGCTGCCGAAGATATGTATGCTGATGGGTATCTCATTCCGAAGGGGTCGTATATTATTGGAAATTCCTGGTAAGTGTGGAGTTTTCGCAGCGTTGGAGTCATGTCAACCTTAAACTCTTTGCACAGGGCAATTCTTCATGATGAAAGTTTGTACCCAGATCCTGATGTATTCCGACCTGAACGATACCTTGGCCCAAACCCCCAACCTGATCCTCATGTTGCGTGCTTCGGTCACGGGCGGAGGTAGGTACACCACATGCCTTTCCAAAACGTTGTTTTTGCTAACGACACCCCGTTCGTGTTCCATTGCATCAGAGTGTGCCCAGGTATGTCACTCGTACTAATAGTATATAAGTATGCATGGTGCTGATTAATACCGTTCCTCCTAGGTCTCCATCTCGCAGAATCAAACATCTTCATCTCAGTCGCTATGTCTCTCGCGACGCTCAAAGTGTCGAGGCAAATCGTGAACGGTGTCGAAGTCATCCCTGAACTGGACGTCACATCGGGAACGGTCTCGTGAGTATCGACTCGTCATCCTGTGCTACTTTGATAAACAACACTGAACGCCGACATGGCAGACACCCCAAACCATTTGCGTACCAGATCACTCCAAGATCTGTCCAGGTTCAGGCTCTACTCCAACACTGATAGTTTTATCCTTTGGCGAACGCTAACCCTGTACACTATTGTCCGAGGACTGATTGTCCTGCCAATTCTATGTAAGAACTCTATTATAAGGATCCATATCGAGAGTTGTAACTCTAGGGATATAACATGTACACTTTTTTGTCTCCTCCGAACTACTCTATCTATATGATGCCCTCACCACGGCCAAACACCCACCCCTCACTGGCGCAACAGGTCCATTGGCATTGGTCAGATTCGGGTTGCTCCCAATTGGCTTTATCACTCCCTTGAAACTACTGCCAAAAATGGCTCGAACGCTGGGAATAAATCGCAACCGTAAATAAGTCTGGTGGACTTTCCAACCGAACCATATCCCAGTCGCTGGAGCTGTTGGAGCCCAATGATGAACATTCCAGGTACGAGAATCCATAATATTCGAAATTTCAAGTGACCAAAAACCTGCTAATGCGAGAGTCAGCTGGCAAGTGGCCTGTAACCTCGCTGACGTTGGCACGCTTAGCCTGCCTCAGCCTGCCAGACTATATTAATCTTCTGGGGTTCCAGCACGTTAAACCGTTTCTCATGATGGCATTTCTCTTGAACTCGGATAACCCTAGGCAACCAACATTGAACAAGGACTCAATTGTCCTTATCCAGGGTTTATAATAAACACTACTGCGTGATCGGATTCTCGACGGAAATGAAACTGGCCAATAGACCTGAATTTCCTGCAGTGGGTCCGTCTCACGAAAGCTGTACGTTGTGATCGATCCCCCGACTCAGATCGTTTTCCCTGTTCTATGCCCCAGATTATTTATTGTTTCAAATTGGTAAAATGGCACAGGAATCCCGCCTCCCCCTGTGTCATCCATCAATTTCCGGCTAGGCTTTCCTTGTCTGCGAAACAACATGCCCACGTTTGACGCAGACAATGAGAACAGAGTGGGTACGTGTATTGACTGAATTTGCCAAAGAGTTCTTCGGGCTTATCAATCTTTATTCTCGACAATAATTGTGAAATGCTCCCAGGATTGTAGGTCCAATCCATTCTTACCAGTGAAGCGAACCGCGCGGCTCATTAACATTGGCCCTCAGGACTTCACAGCAAGTCCGCGAGGCTTTACCAAACACAGTGGGTCCCCCCCCCCTGCATGAATCTCACATTCAGAGTATAAAATCCGGATAGAGTGAAAGTATTCTGTATCAGAATTTCTTCATACCTTTCAACATCACTGCTATGTCTTCCCCGTCAGCTGATTATTTCACGCAGGCTCAAGAGCTTTTGGAACAAGTTCGGAGGGTCCTTAAGGACAATCTAGACGGACCTGACGGGTGTACATTACCCGCGGTGAACATGCGCAAGTTCCTGGATCAGGAGGAAGAGTATGACTCATAATATCAGTGACGCGTATTTCAGGACTGAGGATCTCACTATAGACTTTCAAACTCCATCGCAGGTGCCCAGGCTTCAGAAAGAACAACAATTCCACGCCTCTTTGGAGATTTTTTTTCGGGGACAAAACCCGGTTGGAATCTCTACAACGATGCCAACCACCTCTTGCAATCTATCAAAGTTAGTCTACTACTATTTGACGATCATACTAATCGACTCTGTTCCCGTGTCTCAGGCTGACATCAAGGCTGTAGCTGAGAGACGTTCTCTAAGAGCCGAGTTCGCTGCGAGAGCGAATAACCCCTCGCAGGGTGCTAGCAACGGGGAGAGCCTTGCTGGAGACCAGAAGAAGATAACCACGGCTAAATTGGATGCCCCCCAGTCCAACTCTGAGCTACGCACTATGAGCGAACGCCCACAGGGTAAGGACCCCAAAGCCCCGTTCTCGCTTCCGTGCTAAGCTTTGTAGCCGAGGTGAAGGATAAACAGCTATCTCCCCCGACAAACGTTCAGCCTCCGCTGACCCTGGAGTCGTTGAAAGACAGAACACAGTCTACCCATTCTAACCAGCCCACCACTACTATTTCCGAAAACACGGACGATAACCCAGGCCGCCAAGACGCGGAGGCGGGGTCCATGCCATGGTCTCAATTGGACATTGTGAACACCATGACTAATGGTAACGGGGAAAAAGAATCTAGACAGGCTGGCGGGGTTGTTGTTTCTGACAGTTGGTGGAACATTCGTCTCATTGAAGAGTCACACTGACTTTTGTTCAGGAGCTTCCAATGATTGGTCCACCAAGTCCGCGAGGCAGCACACGTCATCTAACAGAACTGCTCCTTCAGTGCCAAGTGAACGTTCAACCAAACCAAAGCTCCCCAAGGCCGACGGTGAGGGTGTGATTCTTCTCCACCGTTGCAGCACGCCGAACTCGACATCCGTAGGTCCAGATGGTCAAACTACCAGCGCGCCTGAGCAGCGCCGGTCCTCCAGAAAGGCTCCGCCACCCTCACCCCAGATTGCAACAGAGCGGTCAGGCAATTCAAGGGTCTCCCACCTGCATAGCCCCGGCTCTGCACAAACTTCTAGCAGTGCATATTTGTCCCCGTATTCCACAGCGTCCAGCATGTCTCGGGGTCTGTTTAATGTCCTTTTTCCGCTTCGTGTTATACTGATCAGTATATCAGAGCCTTCAAGCGATCGAGCAAGTACCACCTCTAGGCACACTCAAAGTTCTCGGAGGTCTGCCCATCACCCAATGGAGAGTGCAGACGATACATGGACATTCTGGTATGGTGGCCATCACAATTACGTTCAACCTCCGTCTGTCCAGGCTTCCAACTCAATTGGTATGACCTACCACCATGGCGGACAGAATAACAGCGGCGCGGGTACGTTCTTACAACTGGGCTTCTAGAATGTGCTAATATCTGGGGTTTCGGGACGTGCGTAGTGATCACGTATATGCCATCTCCAGGTTTCGGTCGGTCGACTGATATGTCGGGCTCCATGCCTTAGCCCCTCTCCGGTATTGGTGTTCCGCTTCCCAGGGAATTTTGTGCTGGTCACGTACGGTATTCCACCCTTTGGTGGTCCGTAATCTATGTACGCAACCTTGAATCATTATATATTATAGCCTGTATTGTCTAGGACACACAGCCCGTCTACCCAACGGGGGAAATTTGCCTGAAGTTCAAGGTTCGTCTCACGGGATGCGCATTTCAAGCCACTACGCTTCCTCGTCCAATCACGAGTGTTGGCTTGAGAATGGTAGGCGCAATCAATTTAAATCAGGCCACTGATCGATGGCCATACGCCACGGTTGACAGAATATAGAACCCCATCACCATAACGCAGATTGGTGGGTTTTGCGTGTTGAAACACCTTTTTATCTCTGCCGTGATTGGCCTGGAACAACGCGTACCAGCCTCTCTTTTTTTTGCCACCCTCAGGGGCTATAAACCACATCGACGTCCAGGTCTGCGACTTGACCGATACCCCGACACATTTTTCTTTTTCGCTCTAACCTTTCAAACAGGAATACTCGTGTTAACTGTGCGAAGTTTATACTAGGGTAAACGCGTGTACTCACAGGATTCTACTGACACTACTTCTTTGGACTCTTCCCCTTTGACAATGGCATTTGCTGTACCCCTGAGGGAAAAGCGAGAAGCGCACGGAGGAAATCATACTGTATGCACTCCGACACCGCATCATAATGAGTTAGGACGGATCACGTACCAATCGGATTCACAAAGTCAGCCAGAAGGATACCGGAATTTGCCTTCACAAGCAACGTCGCCATGGGCTGGAACTTTGGCGGTCGTTCATCAGTGCGAAGTTAGTCAGGGTCAGACAAGATGCATGATGCAGGGTGGTGGTGAATGTCAAGAGATTTTCACTCATCGGAGCATGCTGCTGTTAGACAGCTGCCGGCAGTGCCCAATTGGCTAGGAAGTCTGTCAATCAAAGCCAGTACTTCCAACACGAACCACAGTCGCGGTTAATGATCAGATGAATCCAAGGGTCATCCTGTATTGCTGTAGATACGAAGACTCAGGTTAAGGCGAGAGAAACAGAACCGCTTCGAACGTTCCGTACAGGGGGCTTGATTCCATCCACCAAACATCCTGCACCTCACACCAGCACCATGATCACGATGAAATTCGAGAAAGAATCATTCGTACGAGCGAGAGACCAAGACTGTACACGCGCATGCTACAGATGGATATGATGCGGAGACGGAGTAGGAAAGCGTGAGACGAGCGACACAAGAAAAGAAACAGTCAAACAAAAAAAAGAGTATGGAATATTCAACTTGAGAAGGACGGAGGAGAGGAGGGGTTTATGAACATGGATGCGATGTCCGTCGACCAGCCAAGCGGGGGAAAACGTAACCAAGATGGAGGACATGCTGGAACTGGTTGGCGCGACGGGTAGGAGAGGGAAGTGAGTATATGGTACTGATCAACAGGAGGAGAAAAAGAGTTAGGACGTGAAAGAAGGCGTCGAGGTGACGAAGAAAACGCTTCAACACAACCAGGCACGAATACAAGATTCGAATTGAACAAACAGTATGTATGTATTGCGTATTAGACATTCATCGCTCCCCTTCCAATGCACAGAAGAAAACAAGGGCGAAAGAAAGAAAACACAAGTGTACCGGTGAAGAAGTTATATTACAAGAAGGAAAACAGTGATAAATGAAAAGAAAGTGGTGAAGATTATGTAGTTGAGAATGGAAATGAAAAAAACATCACGATACCCTTTAACCACGCCCAAGCCACTAGTGTGCACCGTTGGGCGAGGGGAAAACGGCTGACGGCCGTAGTGTAGTGTCCCGAGGCGGTTTCACCCGAAACTCGCTGACGAGGCAGACATGGCTTAAAAAGGAAATGAGTACAATGAATTGACGAGGATCAAACAAAAGTGTAGATCGGGCTTACTCTGAAGGGAAATGCGCATTTGGGAATCCGACCACCCTGTCGAGGTAGCTCTTATCGACACCACCCAAAACGGCATTCAGTGCTAGGTTGCCCGTCCCGTACCATACGTAGTCGATCTGGCCTTGGTAGCTCGGGGTGAAATTCGTCAAGGCAGGGTCACCCGCCGTACCGTAGGCGTTCTTGAGGGCGAATTTATGCCGCAGACCTTCCGTGGTGTACTTCCCGTAGAGATGCGACATGAAGTCGGGATGATCAGGTGGCACGAACCCGTTCGACAAGAACTCGCACACGCCACTTTCGGGGACCGAGTTGAAATCACCGCAGATGATCAGAGGTATCTTTGTTCCGTCGCTGTATACGGGTGGTGACCGTGGGGCCGACGGGGACTTGTCATCCGAGTTATTTGGCGGTCGAGGGGGGAGTTTGCAGAAGTAAGCCGCAATCTTTTCTATTTCATCTACCAAGAGAGCCACTTGAACGAGTTTCACGTCGCGGAAGTTAGGATCCCAGTGTATGTGCGCGTTTGCGACGATAATACGCGTGCCCGTCTCCTTGTTCTCGAAGCAACATACGACGGCGATGTGGTCCTTACCGAGAACACGATTAAACATGTCGTCTGTCTTCTTAAAGTCAGGTCGCTGCATGGCAACGGTGCTAAATTCGATCAGCTGTTTTTCTACAAGTTGGTACCTGGGAAAAGGTGTTAAGCAGTGCCCTGAAAAGAAACAGGGAACGAACTTGTTGGACTTGTAGAATGTAGCGCAGCCATCGACCTGCCGCCGGTCTGCGTCGCTCATCGTCTTGTACCGTGACTTGGGATAGTATACCCCTTCGTAGTCCTGTCCTTGAAGGTGCTTGATGAAATACTCCTCGTACTGAGTCGTGTCGACTTCTTGCAGACACAAGAAATCGGCATCGTAATTCATCACCTCCGTCAAAATCAGTTCTTTCCGGTAGTCCCATGACAGGGCCCACGAAGGCGTGTAGCCATAGAGTCGCTCTGTGGCGTATTTCTCGCAGAGGATGTTGTAGCAAAGGGCGCTGAACACCTCGGCGTTGGTGTCACTGTTCATCGCTTCCCGTTCGGCTGGAGTTACGACATATTTCCACAACCGCTCCGGTGGAGGAGCCGGCACCGGACACGAGTCCCGCAAAAAGGAGATAAGTGCCGGAGTGCCATCTTTCTGAACGATGGTCTTGAGCGACGCATCGAGTGGATTGCCCTCGACACCAAGCGTTTGCAGTTGATGCAAACTGCCAAGCTCCGCAGGTAGTGTGACCAAATGATTGTCAAAAAGATAAAGCTCCTTCAGTTGCGTCAGCATCCCAAGCTCCGGCGGAACGGTGCTTAAATTGTTGCCCGATAAATCGAGCAGCTCCAGATGGCGGAGCTTGGCGATTTCCGGTGGTATTGACGACAGGGCGTTATGGTTGAGGTAGAGATTGATGAGGTAGGTGAATGTGAAGAGCCCTGATGTGGGAGGAAGCGTCTTGATGTTGACGCCGCCCATGTCGAGCGAATTCCATGTATTCTGCGGTGGCTTTGCAGTTAGCCGCGGTGCCTCGGCAATTGGAGCGACAGTCGACGAAGGGTGATTAACCATAGAGCCAGCTAGACTTGGGGAGCTTTCCGACGCACTTGTTGGAGCAGGTGTGGCAGAAGCGGTGGGGACATCAGACTCTTTAGTTGACGTTGAGTTGACATCGGTGGTGACAGTGGGTTTGATATGATTCGGATTTGTAATGGGGATGGCCGATTTAGCCACGGTCCGGGAGGCCATTGCACTGGCTCGTGCGCGGTGATGTGGGGAACGAGACGACCTGATCATCTTTGTGAATTAAAATAGGGTGATCAAATCAGCTATACTCGGATGACTGCGTATCAGTCACGCACCTCACACTTGAGAAGCTGCTGCTGCCAGTGGGGACTGATAATCTGGCTAGCGGCGCTTCCTGGAGACGCGGATCCCATATGCTGTGAGTGCATATGTCCGTTTGGGGGAGAAGGATAGTGTGAAAGGGAGTTCTGGTGCTGGTGGTGTGACATGGGGGGATGTGAAAGGGCGTGAGGATGAGCGGGATGATGTTGCATCTGATTCACGGATCCATTCGTATAGAGTGCAAAACCTGGCGAGGCCGGTGGAGGGCCTATATTCTGCGAGGCTGGAGGCCCTAGGACGGGGTGATGTGTACGAGACCATGGTGATTGGTCGTGGTGGTTTGGGAGTTTGTGGGCGACAGCGGGAGATTGTTGGGGGTAGAACATGGCATTTGGCTAAGCTGATTGACACAAGACCACCAGCTGCTTGTTGTAGAGGGTCCTTGAGAGCTCAAAGGGACCCTGGCGTGGTTTACTTGGTCTTCCAGCGAAGTTGGAGGAGAACGGCCTTGGAATGAGGTTGGCAAGATGGTACAGATTTGAATGAAGATGGACGTAAGAGAATAAACAAGAATTTAGGTCCAAATTGATTTTTATCTTCTGTTCGCCGTTGTCGTCGCTGTCGCACTCGAGGTCGACTGGAGAAGGTCCAAGTCAGCGCTCGAAAATGGTGGAACCCCGGCGATCACGTGAATATCATCCATATCGGGTAATTTATCGGACCGAACAACTCCCGATATGTCAAGACCATAAAAGGAAAGTCAGATCTATCTAGCACAGCCACAACATCACTGTTAACTTCGTCCTCGTAAAACAACGCGCGTTATTGAACGTTCCTTCTCTTTCCTCTACCACCACCATGGTAAAGTACTTCGAAGCTACAGCATCTGCACCAGTCAACATTGCTTGTATCAAGTCAGTCCGATATGTAGTCGATCTGGGCTACATCACGCTGAGCACGATCTAGATACTGGGGCAAGCGAGACACGAAGCTCATCTTACCAACTAATTCATCACTCTCCGTCACTCTCAGTCAAGACCACCTTCGCTCCACTACCACCTCCCGAGCCGATCCGTCTTTCACCGAAGACACCCTCTGGCTCAATGGCAAAATCGACGAGATCAAAGCAGGCGGCCGTCTAGCCACTTGCATCAGCGAAATGAGACGCATGCGAAAAGAGCACGAAGATGCTAATCCTAATGCAGACAAGGTACATCCACCCACAACACGTTTCAAACCCACCATCATTCTGATTTCGACCGAAATGTAGTTCTCGCAATGGAAGGTACACATCTGTTCACACAACAACTTCCCTACCGCCGCCGGTCTCGCATCATCCGCATCGGGATTTGCGGCACTCGTGTACTCCCTCTTTGAACTGTACCAGTTGCCTGTGACAGCGACAGAGCTCTCTAGCATCGCTCGTCAAGGATCAGGTTCTGCTTGCCGATCCCTCTTTGGGGGCTTCGTCGCATGGGAGCAAGGAAAAGAAGCTGACGGCTCAGACTCCTACGCTGTACAAATCGCCACAGCTGAGCACTGGCCCCAGATGCAAGCCCTCATCTGTGTCGTTTCCGACGATAAAAAAGGTACCTCCTCCACCGCAGGCATGCAGCGCACCGTCGAAACATCCACCCTCTTCCCACACCGTCTCTCTATCGTCCCCGATCGCATGACGAGAATCACAGCTGCCATCAAAGCACGCGATTTTAATGAATTTGCGAAAATTACCATGCAAGACTCGAACCAGTTCCACGCAGTAGCACTCGACACTGATCCCCCCATCTTTTACATGAACGACGTTAGCCGTGCTGTCATCGCCGTCGTCACAGAGTACAACCGTCTCTGCCTCGAGAAATACGGCACGCGTAAGGCTGCCTACACGTTCGACGCGGGCCCAAACGCGGTCATTTACGCGGTCGAGGAGAATATGCGGGAGATCATCGAGATGATCGCGGACTATTTCCCTCAGGAGTCTTTCAACGACGCCCTCCAGACCTTCAAAGGGGAGAGCCTCAAGGGTCGGCTTCCTGAAGGTTTCAACGTCAACGTCTCCAAACGTTTCCCCAGCGGTGCGGTCAAGACGCTCATTCATACCTCTGTTGGGGATGGCCCGAGACGCCTGGGTGAAGAGGAGGCATTGTTGGGCGCGAACGGTCTTCCTAAGCAGTTGGCCTAAGTATGTGTGCTTGTAATGAAGGTTTTGGTTCTGGAAGTTGCGCTGTACGTCTAGTGTAATGGGTTATATATACCCGCGATCTTAGTATTCAGTATCGAAGCTTCGATTTCCGTTCCAAGGGCCTCAAACAGGCCCAAGATCGAAGCAGAGAACGAACGAATTCGGGATCGATCAGTAGATCATCGTCCCCCTTGATTTTCCTCGAGAGAAGTCATGACTCCCATATAAGCGTACTGTACAACGCTCGACAAGAGGGTCCTTCGATTCAAGCCCGAACGCACTGACGAATCACTCAGACCTAGCCAAAACTCTGATCTTCTTTCAAACCATCAATCGAGCCTAGAGAAAGGCACGCCTAAGATCTGATGGTAGACATCTTTGAATATGTCGATTGACACGTTACAAACCCAAGAACCAAAACCAAAACCAAACCATACCAACTACGTAACCATATACAAGAAAGAGAGGGTCGATCATAGCTTTTAATGATGAAAGTGATCAAGTGGGTGATAGCGATGATGAAAAGGAGAGGAGGGGGGGATCTAGAATGTGATGATGGCTACAGATATATAGTTGGAGAATTAGGATGGAGAGAGGAGAGAATGATATGTACAATCAGAGACGGCATGAGAGAAGAAGAGAGACGAGAATAGAGATGGGGATGGGGTTGCAGCAACCTTAGACCACGAATGAGCGATGAGGAGAGAGCAGAGGATGGACGACGAGGACACCATTACGAGGCAGTGTGTTCCCGCCTAAACCTCCTACCAATCGTCAACCCTTCACTCTCCTCCTCTCCCCTCGCACTCCCAGCACCCGCACCGGCAGTCCGTTCCGCTTCCTCATAAGACGGCAACCCGCGCATACTCGTCAAAGGCGCCACCCCTCCAATAAACCCACGCGAAGCCATGTCATAATCAGGGACCTCCGTAAACGCACGATGCCACATCGCAGACTCAGTTACGTTCTCCGTCGCTGCGGGTAGTGTGTGTGGAACAGTAAATGTGCATGTTGGGTGGTGGCTGTGTCCATGAGGATGGAGGTTTGGTCCGTGTCCGTGCCCACTATACAGGCTTTGTCCGTGCCCGTGTCCTGGGCGGTGCGTGTCAGCCATGGAAGCGAGGTTCGAGTGTGAATTCGACCGCGAGGGAAGCCAGCCATGCGATACATGGGGCTTCATCTCATTGCTCAAGAGCACAGGAAGCGACCAACTCGCATGTCCCTCGTGAACAAACGTGTCGTAACCAGACGAGGTAACCATAGAAGAAGACATGGACGACATCGTGAGGTGACGCTCTGGACTTGGCGCGCGGCTACCGCGTCGACTCATGGGTCTGGACTCGGGCTGACTAGTTGGTCGACTCGCAGGGTCGGTAGGGGAATGAGAGTGAGGACTGGCATTTGCTCTAGGTCGAGGTGGAGCATTGTTGGAGAGCGAGAGAAGAAGCTCGGAGTTGACCCAATCTAGAGGCGTGCTTGAGCCGGACTGAGGAACATGCGGTAGGTGGGATGAGATGGGGTGAGGGATGGACGGGGACGCAGCCCCTGAAGATGACCAAACCCCTGGTATAGACCGATTCTCAGGCATGAAGGTTGGACTGACATTGCTATGCACCCATGGATTTAGAACGCGAGTGGTAGCCGCATCGGGAAGAAACATGTTCGCGACACGATCCCGAACGTGAGCAGAGTAACTCGGAAGCTCAACGTCTTGTTCTTCATCAGCAGGCGTGTCGAGATCATCGAGAAGAAGTCGACGAGTAGCTGCTGAGCATGCCCGAGCCTCATCGAGAAGTCGAACGTCTAGAATGTGCAAGGGGAGGGAACAACGTAGCTCGGAGGTATGCCCATCGAGATTTGTCATGAGAATAGCCCATCGTATTCGATGGGAAATGATGATAGGCTCGAGCGAATGTGAGGGGGTGGCCATTTTCGGTATCGTGATAGATAATCGTGCGACAATATCGTTATGACCCCGAAGGTCATCCTCCCGATCTGGTTGCGCAGCCGTCGAGGTCGAGGCAACGGGTTGTTCGACCGATGAAGCTGAATGTGACGCCAGTGGTGCTGCATGGCGCACGGAATAAGAATGAGAATCTTGGGATGACGACGACGACGCAGCACTCGGCACCTGCCGTAGCATGAGGTCTTGGCTAGCATGCGCAACTAGCGATCCAAAGCTTTGCGAACGTGCCTCGCTCGACAGTCCAGATGTGAGAGAAGGATGCTGTTGTCCCTGTGGAACCTCGATAGTAGGTACGCGGAACGCAAACCGTTCCGTGGTAGGAATCGCAAAGCCATCTACGATCTCATGCCTAGTAGTGGCGACGGGGCGAGTTTGCTCCTGGACTCCAGCACGGCATTGAAGCTTCGTTGTTTCGTTTATGGTCGTCGTGATCGTTTGTACCCGAACACCTTTGGAAATGGGGGCGAACTTGACGATTGCGGTAAGTGTGTCGCCAGCCGCCCATGCCTTGTGAGGTATCATGATCGAATACATGAGTTTCTCTGGCCACGTGTTCTCGATTTCCAAGGACTGCTGGTACTCGAGCGATGCAGGGGCGAAAGATCGGATGATCGAGATCGGCAGGACGGCTTGCATGTTGTGGGCAAGGCCCGGTCGAACCGCAAGGGCACGGAGTTTGTAGCTCACATTGGCTCCACCATTCATCCCACTCATGATGCTGGATGGCAGTGAGCCACCAAGCCGCAGTTGGAAAGGAAACTGGTGGAATCCAGCTTTGAGTGTGTGGCCGTGGCGTTTCTCGCCTTCGAGGAACGACCATTCGTGATTGCAGATGTTGTACCACTGCGAAGCAGCAAGACTAGGGAAGCAGATAGGAAAGGAATGAGGTGATGTCAAGCGTGACGATGGAGGGACTCACGCATCGCCTGATGGTGCTGGTAACCTCGCTTTCCCCCTAAACTGGAGCGTGATCTCCTTGATAGACGTAGCCTCTGTGAGGTGCAAGCAGACGTGCCCTTTGAGGAGCACAGGAGCAACATCGACGCCGGTACCGCGGAGAAGGAGACAGTCTGAGTCGACGGTGATGTCGATGCCTGCTTTTTCCTTGTCCTTGGTCATCTCAGGGTGGTCCGAATGGGAGCCTGGCACAAAGGAAGAGAGAGCAGCGTGGAGAGCAGAAGACAGATGATCGTCGTCATGATTCTGCGGTGAAGTACGAGTGTCGCTAGGAGAAGGCGGCCTGGTAAGGGAGAAGGCCATGATCAGAGAAGTATCGGATGGGTTTCAAGAGTGTTAGTGGGGATCTAGAAAGGATCGGGTCAATGCGATTCGAATGACGCGAGACGGAGGAAGGGCGCACGAGGGAGTTGGACTGGAACGGAACTTTAGAATTGGACTAGGGGGCCAAGCACATGCCAGGTAATGCTTATGACGGAACTACAGGAATAGCACAAAATTAGCAGAGCAATCCTGAAGGAGATTTTGAGAGAATAAACCGGACCAGCGTTGCATCCTCTTATCATTGACGGGAAACCGCAGTTTTTTTTTTTTTTCGTATTTCCGGAAGAGAATTGGAATGGCGGACCTTCCGAGACCACCGCATGAGATTGACAGCGATCAACGGCGTGCATCTACCACTTTTGACGGGAATACACGGATTTCCATTCCATCATGGCGTATCCCAATTCCATTTGGTCACACAGCAACCCGGAACGAGCAGGGAACTCGAACAAACTCACGGCAACAGTAATAATATCGGCTCCGTTGCCGAACCCCCTCCGAATCGGCATCTCTCAGTCCACCTCAGTTGACCCGCCAAACATTAACCCATCCAAGCCGCGCTGGCTGAGTGGCCATAGGTGCCCATCTTGTCCAGCTCTTGCATGGCAGGATTAATATCGGGCCGGCCCCACATTATCCCGCCTCCCGACAGTCCAGTAGACACTGGACGGAATCCAAAAAGACAGCACACGCGAAAACGTCAACATTCTTGCGATAAGAGAGAGTGGAGAACAGAGATCGACTGCGAGTCTGCCAAACTTTCAAGTCCAGTTGCTCCGCGACACTCAAACGTCGGCTGGGTAAGTCTTCTGCCCGGGCTGTGTAAGCTGCTGAGGTCAAATTGTGAGACAACACTTCAAGCGAATGGACGGTCGCCGATGAATGGGTAAGTACACAAATGCTCAGCCTTCCCTCCTTGACATCATTAATAATTCTCAGCAACACGTTGTGTGGTTTCTGATCAGTCCCCTGTGGAAGGACGAAAGGTGAGCACCAATCTAATAATTAACTCGGTAGTGGTGCCACGATCAACATTCATTCGTGTCGTACAGACTCGACTTCGCTGCGAAGAACTCATTTCCTCTCACGTGCTAGGAGCACTCGATCGAGCACAATCATACGTGGCACTCTGCGCGCACAGATTGCATTGTCATCAAATCTAATTTTGACCACCTTTTTGGACACGCTTTCATGATTCCATCCATGTATAGCTCTGCATCTTCCTCACATTCTTCTTAGCCACTAATGCGGACAATGTTTTGCCTCAAGTTTGACTATTCTCATCCCACGCTTTCACGCACTTTCGCGAAATTCCGGATAAGGGTCGAGTAACAACACCATTCAAATATCGTCACACAAGATAGGTTGGTTCTATTCAGTCAAGTCGGGCATGCAAACCTGGCGCCTGCCATCAAGCTTGGTCCTCCCAATCCCACTTCCATTCATATTGCTTGGAGCATCCGCCTGAGATGACAAAGTTCTCGATTCACACTGCAGGATGCTCGCAGTGCTCTCCATTTTGAGTGAGCGTTGATGGTCAAGAATACTGTGAGTACATCTCAACTTGAGACAGGGGTAGTCTAATTCAGGGCTCAATGTGCTGTTGCCCTCTGTACAGCCACTATATTTTTATCTCAGTCTTTGACCCTGACAAGCACTGACGGCGTGTCAGTCACATTCCACGCTACCAACTATCGGGCTGACTAAGATATCGAGATACATGCATTTGTCTTGTCAACTGCCGAATGTCTGACAAGAAGCTGTCAACAAAAAACCGAAGCGACGTGAGTAGTCAGGAGTCATGTTGGATTGATCTCCCAGTTGAATGAACCGATTTATTTTCGGCTGTGGTGGATTTCGCAAGGCCGGTCCGTTTCGAGCCTCCAACAACTCCATCCATTTCTCACTCAGGCTATCAACTTACTTGCCGCATGAACACCCGAGGATGAACACTTCGAATACAAACACTTTGTACGGCATAGACCGTGGTAAGGACCATATTTCACTGAAACTGCATGCGGGCAAGCACGGATCCCGGATGCTCCCGTAGGTCATTTTAGTTCCGAGAACACCTTACCGAGTCACCCGGCATGTGATAATAAAGGATCCCTTCAAACGTTTAAAGTCTTGGCCATCCTGAGACACTGACATCGACATTGACACTTGCGCATATGTGCAAGAAATTAACATGTTCGACCCTGCAAACGCCGCATCAAATCGGTTTTCAGTGTGTCTCTATTCCACAGGAAGCAACGTTCCTTTTTCCACTTCGGACCGAAGAACCCCCATCGTTTTTTGGCAGCCAGTGCCTTGACCTTGACCTATTCTGTGTTGTCATCGTTTACTAGCCCACCAATGACAATCTTGCGTCCCATCAATTAGCATCTCATCTCCGTTGGGCACGCACTGGCCCGTCTGAGGCTCAACTTACACCCGTATCGTCATGCGTATGTCTTCGCCCGAGATTGGACATACTTATCGTGATGAGAAATAGACGCATGGCAATTTTGTCAGATTCCGTCTGTCGCCTTTGTCTCTCTGTCTTCGCATATCTTCACATTCACACACGGATACCATCGTTATCAGGATCGTGATCTTTTGTCTCTCATCAGGAATCCAAGTTCTGTGATTATGGCAGTGTGACTCAGATTCGATTGCCCGAGATTTGTTGTTCGCGATGCGTGTTCGTAGCGAGGGTCGTAATTGTGTATGCAAAACAGTATGTACGCATTGTTTCAAGTTAGTGTATTTCTGTAGCTGTGCCTTCCATCCTCTCACAACGGGGATGGACGACGGGGAGATACTTTTCCGTCGATCCGATTCCCCCCTGAGCGTCAGTTTTTTAATAGTGATCCTTGTACCGCCGGGTATATAGTGTCAAGTAAACAGGAAACAGGAAACACTACGAGCTCACTGGCAGGCATAGCTATAGTCAAAACAGGGTTTATTCGGCCTCCTAGTTTGCTAAATGAGGAAGGCGCGAGAAACTACTTCTCGCAAGTTACTAGCCCGAGTAACTAGCAAGGTTGAACGATCACGGGTTCACCGCTCAACGCCTCAATGGTTGCCGGTGGACATCACTGGGTCGAGGCACGAATAATAAGATTCAGTCAGTCGCAATCCGACGACCGAATTCGGGATCGATAGCGCTGTCGGGCACAGCGCCACATACGTTTCGTCGGCTTCAGTATATTTTCGGATAGCAACGTGCATTGATCAAAGGTTTCTGGGTCGTTCACCTTACTTCTTGGGGATTTTGGATCAGGACACCACCTATAGGTAGTCAAACGAACTGGCCACCACTCACAGCATCATGATTCTGTGCAATCTGGTTGGCTGCCACTGCCTGCAAGTGATCTCGGGCTCATGACAAACATGATGTCACTGAGTTGACTCCGACATGCCAATACGACTGTAGCTTGGCTGAAGCCTGAGGTTCAAGGAGGGCTGCCGCTTCAAGTTCGCATCGTCAAACCCTGGTAATATCTAGTCCTCACAGTATTTAGTGTGGCTTGATCGGCTGATGATGGTACTTGTAACGGAGAATAGGATCACATTTCCAGCAGCTCCGATCCAAATGTCGTGTCCTTCATGAGGTTGACGACAGCAGTGCAACGGTCTCCGAAATGGAGAGGAGCGCTACGAGCCAACTTACTATGTCCCTTCCTCCGAGATTCCCCGAGAACTGACGGGGTGTGTCACCACACTTAGCCGTACGTAACTGACTCGCCATTCGATCCACAAAGCCAGGCTACTAGGTGAGGAAATCTTCTGCCAGTGCATAATACTCTACGCGAACTTGTGGTGATGAGTTGAGCAGGTTGGTCCTGGTTTTCTCCGAGTTGTCGCTTGAATTTGTTATTGACGATCGCCACACCTGTTCGTTGGTCCGTCAAGGTCTGACAATAACATTGAGGCGTTCGTGAGGGGCGCCGGCAGCTCACGTCCTCTGTATCTTTCTGCTTTCTTTTGTCTTGGTGGTGTTCCTTATTTCCAGTTGCGATGATACCATCGCAAGCTCGCCACAACACATACGCCATCCGATCCTCCTCCTATGGAACCGTTCAGCTACTATGGGCAAATAAAATGAAGATGGACTGGGTTGACACGCATCAGATTAACACTACTCCCGAGTATGAGCTCTAGCATCAGACCCTCTCAACAAACTCGAGATATCTTGCAGCACGCGCTTCGTCACATCGAGATCGAGCTAAACAAATCCCACACCGTCCTCACTTGCGATGATTGGACTCCCTGGTTTAAGGAAATCGAGAGGTATGGTTTCAAGGCTGTCTAGTTGTGGCGAGTAAGTTGTACAGGACTGACTGTGATCGTGCATAGCATCGGCATGGAACTTTTGGAGATTTCCGAACCGTGGTCCATGAGTGGTTGTTGGTGGGTCTGGATATGGGGTTCGTCCCAAGAGATGAAAGCTCTCGAGGATGCACAGGCTCTCTTGACATGCATTCAAGTCGGTCTACGTATCTCGCGTTCTTTCCTGACGTGGTTCTGATAGTACTCATGCACAGGACACTATCGACCAGAGATCGCGGGAGATAATCCCAAATACTCCACCGAGGCGGACAAACAACCGAATGGGCAGCAGGTTCAGTGGCGGCACATATTACGTGAATACTACCAATGGGACTGCAGGGATAACCGTAAACTACAGTGGAGAGGGGACCACTAGCGCTTGTGCGTATCTTTCGCAGCATTAGAGCTCACTTGACTCACGAGGTTATAGTGCATACTAGCAGGATCGTGATATTGCGAACTTGTTCCTCTTACATGCAATCTCAGCACCTCTAAGGCTTTCCCGATTTTTATTCATGCATAACAAGTACTTTCCTGCAGTGTTCCTGCGTATTGAACATGGTTCAGCCGTTATAGTATTTGTGTCAAAGCTGGGAGATGAGATATCCTTTATTACTCACTAACATTTTAGCATCTATACGAACAAAAAAAAACCATGAAAAAAACATGCTAAAGGAACGCTACTCGTGAACAAAGTCTGGGTGCATGATAACAGGGATGACTGCGTAGATACTTGGCGGTAACGTAAATCCACTCCCGAACCTATGCTTTGTAGAGTGTGTCCAAGAAGAGACTCGCAACTTCCTCAACGATCGTCGGTCCAACTGCACTTGAGCTCCCGAGACCTGGTGATTCGATAGCGGTAATTTTACGAGCCGGGGGCGGATTCATAACGGTTGGAGGATACAATGTGGACCGTGGAGCATGGAACACGAAATACGGAGTGAAATGAGAGAAGTGAATAAGCACCATGCCAAGCACGTCATAGAATCAGAACCACGTACCATACAAAGCTACCATCGTCCCCTTGCCTGACGGCTCCTTCTTTGCTTCCTGGATCGACACTTTCAAATCCTCAATAAACGTATCCACAGCTTGCAACGTCAGGCGCTACCATTCCCAACCAGTCTCAGTCTCAGTCTCACACTTCACTCAACGCGGGAGGGACTCACGGTACAAGCAATGTGAACAGCAGGCGGTCCACTCAATGCATTCAAATGCCACCCCTTCTTCGACATCTTATCCCCTACCTCGTACACATTCAATCCTTTATCTTTGGAGCCAAAGGCGACGACTGAGGCGGGAGGTGAACCAAGGACGTATAACTCGGGAATGGAATCGGTGATCGTGTTGGCGATTTTGCGGGCACAGGTGACAATTTGGCGACATGATTCGAGGTAGCCACTATGTGACGTGGGTTAGGAAGAGGAAGGAGGGGGCAGGGAGTGGATGGGGGAAATGGGTGGGGGAGACGTACTTGGAACCCATGTATTGCATTGCTGCCCATGTTCCTGCTATCAAGGCGCCCGGTCTGTGGTGCACATTCTCAGAACCTGATATCCCGGGACTCTATCGAGACTTCCTACCGTGATCCAGACAAACTTGGGCTTCCATAGACACCACCTGTACAAGAAGAATAAGTGGATGAACAGTCAGGACGTGTACAAGATGCAATACCCACCCGTCCAGTGAGGAGTCACATAGTACTGATATCTCCGAAGTGCAGCATCGCGATACATAATCACCGAAGACCCCTGCACATATACGCAATGAGGGGAAGTAACATCCACTCAAAGATAGTTCACACAGCATACCTTGGGTGCAAATCCGTACTACCATATCGTATCGCAACATCGATAAGAATTCATTTCCTTAAACCTTAGAAAGGCACGCGTACCTTGTGAGTATCACAACTTATACTCGTCACTCCCCGAACTCTGAAATCGAACGGCGTCAACTTAAACTTGCCGTCTTCACCATCAGCGAGACCGGCTGGTTCGAGGAAGGGAACGATAAAGGAGCCGAGACAGCAGTCGACATGCAAACCGATGTTGTATCTCGCGGCGAGTTCACCAAGGGCAACGATATCGTCTTGGTTGCCGTCTGGGAAGTTGACTGCAGAGCCAACCAGCTGGGAGAGATCATGTGAGCGGAGTGTTTTTGGAAAGAGGGAAGGTGCCAGGTACCATGATGGTGTTACCGTTTCTGATGGGAAAAGGGGGTATGTTAGGTCTATGTGATATAGTCCAGAAGAAATAACCAACATTGCTCGGCGGACGCGCTTCAGGTTCACTTTGCGCGTCACGGGGTTGACAGGAACCAAGTGTACTTTGATACCCATGTAGTGTGCCCCCTTGTCGAAGGCAGCATGAGCACTCGCTGGGACAATCCTGAATTAAATGGTCAAAGCGGGGAATGACATGCGAAGCAAAGGTGCTCACATTTCTGGCTCTGTGATCCCCTTAACGGCTCTGGCCCAGTCGCGGTGGGTCTTGACGGCCATCACAATGGACTCCGTACCACCGGACGTCATCGTACCAGCACCTTCGGGGTTATTGTACATCTTCAAACACATGGCCACAATCTCAGCCTCCATCTTTCGGATAGACGGGAACACGTCGGGATGGAGCGGGTTCGATACTGCATACCGCTCAAATGCAGCCACGAGCACTTTCGAAAGATCATCCCCTCCGTCTACGTCAGCAGGGGTCAGTATGACGCCAAATGGTATCATGGTTTGTGCAACGAGAAACCACGCACGATAAACAGCACCCGAAATTTTTCCCTCCCTCCAATCTGCATGTCCACCAAGTGCTTTATCCATCTTTGCCATCTCCTGAACGATCCATTCGGCGGATTTGCCTTCAGTTGGGAGAGCAAGGTGTCTGGCGAGATTGGCGTCCCCAATGAGTTTGCCTTCGATGTCAGCCTTGACCTTGCCAAGTTCTTCCTGAAGCTTCTTTTGTGCAGCAGGTACCTTCATACCAAGCAGTAGAGCTTGCTAAGAACAGACCAATGAAAGTCGGCATCGATTTCCCAAGCACCGGAGTGACACACGTACCTTTGAAATCCATGTGTAACTCTCCACAACGCTCTGCCTCAATCCCCTAGCTCTCAGGTGTCGGTACAGCTTCAAACTCTGTGTCGCAAGAACGTAATAGAACAGCGCGGTCTTGGCACTCTCAAACGGGGCTTCAGCAGCTGCATTGATCCATTCCATCACGAGCTCAGGCGTCAGAGGTGGAAGTGAAGCCAGCGTGTTCGGGATGACGTCCATCGTGACCGGTCGAGTGAAATTGTATAGCTATAGGTGCAGATATGACACGGGATGGTCAGAACGAGCGACGAATGTGTGTTTGGGACCGTCGGATGGAGTCAATTTTAAGTGGTTCCGCTAGAATCCGCAGGTCATGAGTATATGGACAATGAGACAGTCCTATTGCTGCGTCGGTACTCACCAAACCTGTGCAACTCAACCGCCGTCCAGGGCCCTTGAATAGCCGTATTAAACACGAGGAAGTAGACAAAAGGGCCTTGCACGCCTTGTAGAGGAAGGCAGTGGTTTGGGTGCCAACTATAAGCTCCTTACACGACGTGGCAAGCAGCTGAAAATATCCAGCAGCCCGCGTGCAGTCGTCCATTTGCGGATTGCCAAAGTATTCACGAAGGGAGGCCACTAGAAGGCTTACGGTCGAGCTCATACTCGACGCTGATCGCGATGAACAACTTGCGAATGGTCTGTACAAATGTTAGCGGAAGGTCGTTGTGGTGCTGACCACTAGGTGTAGCTAGCGGAGGAAGAGGAGAACGACGATGCTGCCGAGGTCACTTGGGGTACTTCCACCCATCCACCCATCCAGCCCCTCGTACGCTGATCCTGCTTCAATTCAGAGGACCAGCAGCGGATAAACACGTTCTCGAAACTAAACACACGTCTGCGAGGCATCGAAGACAGACTCGAAGTTCTCAAGGTGGGTAGATCATGAATGTACCACTCCTCGTACCCTCGTTCATTGTTGGTAACACTGTCTGTAGCAAGAGAAAGAGGCCCTCGATGATCTCGCGACAGAGCTCGAGCTGACAGACGAAGACCAGATGGTACTGTATGTCCAGTCCAATCTTCACCTCCTCGGACGTCCTCCGTCTAACCAGGAACTCCAGATACAAAATCGGAGAATCCTTCCTCCATCTCTCCCAACCCCGCGCCCTCAAACGCCTCGAAAAAGACCAATCCGATATTTCAGCCCAACTTGCCTCTCTCTCCTCCACAGCAGAAGAGTGCGAAAAGGGTATGAAAGATCTCAAAGTCGTTCTTTACGCCAAATTTGGTCGTTCAATCAATCTCGACGAGTAGATTTCCAAGTTAGTATCATCATCCCTGTCGCAGTCCGTGTGCTTTACAATGTATATTACATCCCATACTGATAGTAACGACGACATGTATGATGGAGCGAAGTGATATCAAGGTAACCGACCAAGACTGACCAAAAATGAGACGAACAAAGAACTGGACCCTACAATCCATCCTCCGCATCAACTAAATCCAACAACGACCCTTTTGGCTGCTTCGCCTCCTCCCCAACAAACACCAGTAAACTCTCAAACACCTCCGTCCGTTGACTAAACCTCTCCGCAGACACAGATTTTCTTCCTTCCTCACGTACTTTGATTTCTTCCGGATCCTCGCCCATTTGAAGAACAGAATGAGTTCGTTTTTGGGTAATGCCGGCTGGTGGTGGGGAACGATGAGCGGATTCGGATGGGGGATGTGAGGGATTTTGAACGCTTGGAGGTCCTGTATCGTCGTCTTCCCCCTCGATGACGTTCGTCCACGCTCCATCGGGGGTATTGGAGCGAGACCGCTTCTTGGGCGGTTCCTCTTGTTCGACGTCTGACTCCTTTGACCCACCAGATGGGTCATCGATGGTAATCAATGCACTAGGAGTGAGAAGATGAGCAAGCAACGATCGGAACACGCTCGTCTCCTCTGGATTACTATGATCGACCACTTCTGATACCTCGGTTTGCAGATACCGCAATGCCCTAACTGGGGGTTGCTCTTCACACATCTCTCGGAAGCTGCATGTAGCCTGTCAACAAGCTCTATCGCGTGTGAGAATGCGAAAGAAACGTACCGTTGTCTCCGTATGAGATACTTGGCCTGACGGATGACCTCTTCGGGCGCAGCCCTGCATAACACAAGCGCATACATTCAGCATCAGACCTCCCCTCACGCTCAAACCACTCACCTAACAAGATTCATCACCCAAAAATCGTCCAACCTCATCTCTTTCAACCCAGCCCTGGGCCTCTCCTCCTCCCCACCCCCACCCCCACTTCCAGCTCCAGTTCCCCCTATACTTCCACCCGTCTCTCTCCCTGCACCAGTCCCGCTCCCGCTGGCATTCCCATTCCCACCCCCATTTCCTCCGGCAGTCGGCGCAACACTACTCCCCTCACTCTCCCCGCTCCTCGTCCCCTCATCTCCAACACTCACACTACCTTCCTGCCCCTGCCCCTCCTCCCTCTCCCCAACCCCCCTACTCTCACCCGCATTCCCACCATGCATATACACCCTCTTCGTCACCTCATCATACACCACCTGATGTGCATACCTCGGCACTGGGGTCCCCTCCCCAACAACTCCGCCCACATCCCCAGTATCGGTACTCGAGGGTACCTCGGGGAGAATCTGTGTCCATTTTCCGGGCTGACTGGGGTAGGTGTATTGATAGACCCAGTTCGGAGCGTCAGATCGGAGAACAGTGAGTGCGGAGGATTGTTGAGCGCGTGTGAGCCCACAGAAGCTGTCATCACATAATGTCAGTTCGTCTCCTCAGGGAGGCAAAAGGATGACGCACACGTAAATCTCCTTCAACTTGGGATCTATCACCGCCCGTTGTGTGAAACACGCATCCGGACCCCCACTGCTCGTAAAATTGCTAAACAGCTCGGTGATGGTGTTATTCGTGATGTCGTAGGCGTACATGTCGGACAGATACTTGTCGTCTCGTTGACCTGCGAAGATGAAGAGGGTGTGGGTGAGTGGGTCGAGGACCATCGAATGGCCAAAGCGGGGAGAGAGGGCGGGTAGGCCTGCAGGCGCGGTGGCAGCTTGGATGGGTCTGCGAAACGACAGTGTGGATGGGTATTGTGTGGATGTGATCATATTGGGAGTGATACTCACTGGAGTAGCTTCCACTTGCTCGAACGGACGTTGTAACTATACATCCCCGAATATTTCGGCGAGTCCCAATCGCCGTCGACGACCCGACCTCCCGAGACGTACAATATCTGCGCCTCGCAATCCATCACCATCTGATGGTCAAATATGAGCGGAGGACCCCCTGATGACTGCTCATCTCCATCAGCTACCTCATCCAATGAAAACGAATGCACAAACCAACTCACCGCCGTATCAAACGACAACAAATCCCACTTGCCTGCATCCAACCCCCTCGTATGATACCTATAAAACTCTGAACAATACGCCGTCCCCCTCTGGCCCACCCTCTCCCCCGCCCGCCTCACGGCTTCCTCCTCCTCTGGCCTCATACCCACCACATCCCCATCCCCCAACCTCCCCAAAAGATATATGCACCACGACTTGGCATCAAACACCATCTTATGACAACTCCGTGCAATCGGCCCGTTCTTTTCCAAGGACGTACTATGACTGATCACCCGCCATCGTTCACTCGGGATATCGTACACCCAAAAATCGTCAAGCGATCGAGTGCCGTCCCAACCCCCAAAGAGGTAGATCTGGGAGTTGTCGGGGTCGATACACATGGCGTGACCACCGCGTTTGGAGGGGGCGTCACCGTCGGCGTCTAGGCCGTGGAGACGCCGCCACTGGGCGTGTGGTTGACAGGATTGGAGGTAGGATTGGAAGAGGCCGGCGGTAGATGCTTGGGTGAGGATACTTTCGGCAGAGGACCAGTCGCCTTGGAGGACGAGGGTGGTGTGGAGGGAGGTGACGATGGGGTGTTCGAGTTGGATATCGGAACGGGAAAGGATAGATTGGTAGGGAGTTAGAAGTCGGCGTTCGCGGAGATGTTTGAGGATTTGTCGAAGGACGACTGTTTCTCGGTACTGCATCATGGGTGCCGGGTGAGCGTGTGACACGACCACATGAATAGGAGGAACACCTACTTCGTCATATCGCACGCGTACGCGTTCCACAGAAGAAGAGTCCGTTATCCCGGCCACGGAGACATACCAAATCGAAATGTGAAAACTCTGTCCATGCGCGCTGCACAAACATAACTTAAGATCAGAAGGGTCTTGAACAAATATCGGGCGCTCTCACTCACGAAAGAGGAACAATTTTGATGAACCGCGTTGGGAACGGGATACCATCCCTGTTCATATGCGTGATCGAAAACGTCTCTGGTACAGAGTCGTCTCGGAGACCTGCGTGAAGGACTTGTATCATGTGGTCTGGATTAAGGCCAACATACAGTTTGAACTCTTTCATGTTACAAGGGTGTTCTGGCGAGGCGGAATGGGAGGTCGTTCAGAAGAACATACCATAAGAACAGACGACGTACTTCTGTGAAACTATGAAGACATAGCACTTGAGCAGGAGTAACATGGCTTTCGAGTAAATCGTCACCTGCATACCTTCCCGAACATGACGCTTTCTGCAACAAGCGTCAGCGGCCTAAAACGCCAAACTCGAAAGATGACACTCAACTGACTATACTCAACGTCTCCAGACGAAGCAACATCCATTGTTTCATGCTCGGCGGCTGTTGCGCCCCACTCCATCGACTTGACTGGTCTTGTGGCCGGTCGACCATGATGTTTTCCGCGACATAGTGTCCGCTGTGTTCTGAACAACCTGCTATAGAGTATAGGACAGTTTGAGTGGTTGGCGAGGTCGAACTTGTAGATGTGGAGGTGGACATGGGGTGAGTGGCGATAGCGGCGGATGAGTGAGATCATATTTGTTCAGTTTTGGTCAGTAACCTAGTCGCGTGACTGCTATCGCTGACCTTCCTCAGGCCTCAGGATCTAACTCTCGTGCCAACATCTGCCTCAGTCATTTACAAGCTTGAACTAGTAGAGACTAGTGGGCTATCACTGTTCGACTCTAGCAATGCATCATGCTTTGCTTGTACCCGAATTGTTTCTCTCGGTCTGTCAATTCTCCACTCCACGTAGTCTCGCATCTCTGGCTCGAACGTGTCGCTCTTTCGAAGCAACCGCACTGGATATATTATGGGAAGATGTCGACACACCTGACCAATTGGTCAGCTTGTGGCCAGAGTCTACCTGGATTGAATGGTTTGATCACGAATGCGGTGAAAACTGCCTTGTGAGTCCAACCAGATCTCTTCTGTAATCTATGTGCTAATGTAGTAGTAACTCGTGCAGGAGTTTTGTCATCCACCATCCCTAGAAAACTGGCAACGGCTGCGGAGCTACACCTCTCGGATTACTGCAATCGATCTGACAAGTATAGGTCCCCGAGAGTGGCAACCTACCGAACGTTTGCGGTTGATGATTTCAGTTCAACCACCTGAAGTCGTGACTCCAATATTTCCAAGGCTTAAGGCAATACGCGCGCATCCTGGACCATGTTATGAAAACAACTTGACCATCCCAATGTTCAAATTTCCCTGGGTGCATGGCCCATCCATTACCCGGTTCTGGATGTCGTTGTACTCCGACCTGGGAAGCGAGCTGCTGGAATTGTTGTCTCCCCTGGGTGCCTTGTATCCAAATCTGAGAAGGGTTCACGTCGACATCTATCATGGAACCCTGTCAAGAAGAGAGAAATTAACCGAGAACCTGTCCGAGGCAATTGTGGGTTGGAGGCATCTCATGCATGCGTCATTCTGTCTTTGCATTCTGAATGATGCCGCATATGAACATCTCTCTCGCCTCGAATCCCTTACTTCTTTATCTCTGCATGTCTTCCCATCCTCCCTTCTTGAACTTCAACGGGCTAGCCTTCCCTCCACACCTTTTCCCGAAGTTACAGACCTGCGGCTCATGGCACCCGACCTCGACACAATGGTGGGATGGATCGGCAGCTATTCGCGCTCCTTGTCATCCCTCTGCTGCGAGATCAACAGTATATCCGATAATGCACATAACGTCCATGCCTTCTCCAATTCAGTATCATCGCATTTCAACCACTCTACTCTGCGGGTAATCTCGCTTACTCACAACAACCGCTGCAATGTGTCTGTCCCGTTCAACTTGCTGCAGCCTCTCCTCGCATTTACTCGGCTTCGCACTGTGATCGTCTCCACCCTCGGATCTATTCTTCTGGATGACAACGATTTGCGACAGCTGGCATCTGCCTGGCCGCTCGTCGAGGTCTTAGATCTAAGCCGCGATCTGGGTGCCATCAATGTCTCTGACCACATCCTACCCACCTTCCATGGCTTTTTCTACCTACTGGACAAATGTACACGGCTGAGGGAACTTTGCATCGCCGTCGACACTAGAGATTCCTCTTGGGTAGACCTTCGCAATCTTCCACATGGTGCTTGTAACAATGCCATAACAAAGCTCGTCTTTGGATCGTCGCCGATTGATGACCCCAAACGTGTTGCGGAGATTCTTCGAGCGACTTTCCCTTCCCTCATTCGAGTGGAGACAGAGGATCATGTAGACAGTCGGAGGCAGTGGGTCGTGGAAAACACCGAGATTTGGGAAAAGTGGGAGATAGTGAATGTCCATCTTGCTGACTTAGATCTGCCCAGTAGAATGCTCAGCTCGCTCTCATATTCGGGCTACCGTTCCATTGTAGCATTTTCTGAAACTCTTTGTAGCTTCTGAAGTATAATGAGGTATATGATAACTGTACCTGCTGACCGCTACAACTACTCGGAAAGACAAGGTTACAGTGCCTAGATGACAGCAACGCGCTTCGTCTGTTGCTCGGGGTTCGTCTTCGGGAAGGTGACCGTCAGTAAGCCGTTCTCCATCTTTGCCTTGATATCTTCAGGCTGAGTGACATGAACATCACAACCTGCACCTTCAATTAACTGTGCCATGCTTACCTTGGTCCCGAAAGGAAGTTGGAGTGTCCGGGAGAATTTCCCATAATGGCGCTCACGAAGAGCATACCCTTCCTCTTCTTGAGACCGGGAACTATTCAGCTCGCCAGCAACTGTGAGACGGTCCTGGTGGACGTCGATCGTGACGTCTTCGGGGTTCAGACCGGGAAGCTCGAACGTAGCTGTCACGGTGTTTGCCTCCTTTGATTCCCTGAGGTCCATTCTAAGTGAAAGAAGTAAGGGCGGGTTGAAACGACCTGACGAAGAAATCATACCTGGGACGGAGAGAATCGAGATGCGTGTCCCGAGTAACTCTGGTGGGCGTGAGATGCGCAGAGAGTGCATCATCGAAGAAACGGTTGAAATCGGCGAAGGGGTCGTAGCAGAATTGAACCAAAGACATTATGAAGCAAGTTGGTTCCAATCCGAGTCGAGAGTGTGAGCAGTAAGAAGTTGTGGGGCGTTCTGAAACGATTGTGAGGTTTTGTGGAGTTCATCATTGGCGTTTTATATCGAACAAATGGATTTTTGGGTTATATTCGAGACTGCATGAGGATATGGTGGAATATTCATGCTTCTTCTAGAAGGTGTCTGGTTCCTTCGAGTAAGTTCGATTGGCGGTGAGTTCCCAGTGGTCGTTGTTGACAGATGTTTGGAAATTGACGATTATGGAATGGTGATCGTTCTCTCAGGCTGGCACAACAATAACTTTGAGACAACCGACTGTCCTGATGAAGCAACAATTGCCGATGACTCGAAATAGAGGGAAATAGGGCATATCGATGTGTATTTTTCATTGAACGAGACACCTGAATAACATGCATAACAGGCCGGTTAACTATTGTTTGACGCCCATGTCCTTCCCGTTGTCATATTGTATGGGGGGTTCCTCTGTTGGTGACGCCTCGACCCGGGGCGCAATCAACCAAAGCTTTCCAAGACCTCAACAGATAATACGTCATCTATTACCGAATGCATGTCATAGGCTTCAGCCTAGCTTACTCCGAGTTAGTTAGGTAAGTATTCACATCGTTCCACAAAGATAACGACACTTTAAGCTCCTCCTCGACCGGGTTTAGCCTCGCAGACTCTTCCCAACCCCCAACCATATCAGTTAGCCACGCTGTATCCACCCGTTTGAGGGATGGAAATATCGTCCTAATGATCCGCGCGACTCGCTGCGAATCATCGAGGGGAGATCTCCCTAGAGTAAGCTTCGACATCAAGTGGTTGCTGGCTCCATAGTGATCAGGAAGGTCCGCCCGATCAGAGCTTTTCATGTCGATGAGGATGGAGAGCTCGCGCAGGCGGGGGCAGTTTTCTACCAGATGGAAGAATCCGAGGAATGTGGGTGACATATCGGCCTCGAGACGGCCTTGTGGGATGTCATAGCACTCGAGAAGTAAGATCTCAAGAAGTGGGAACGCGGATGCAAGTTCCTGGAGTACAGCGTCATCCATATAGATCATGCAGAGGCCTGAGAGAACGAGCGAGCGAAGGTGAGTGAACACGAAAAGGGGTCGTATGGTGTGCTTGGCCCAGACTGGGGTTTTGTGATGATCCTTGGAGAATGATCCCAGACAAAGCTCTTGAAGAGTGCGATGATCGACCTGGGAAGACACCGAACTGCAGAAGCTAAGGAGCTGGTCTACGAGCGTCGTAGATGGGAATAGTGACGATACCACGCAATTCAAAGAAAGCAGGGAGTAGGAACGAGGCCGAATCCAGCGGACGAATGATGAAATATCATCCACAGTAAGGCTGATCTCAGTGAGGGCTGGGAAAGGTGCGCGCGGAACTGCGTCCTGTCGGAAGAGTCCAAGGGTATGTTTTAGATTCAACCACAGCGATTTGAGGTGTTCAGATCGGGCGAGATG
>JBBPJZ010000113.1:0-35588 GCA_038089015.1 Chalciporus aff. trinitensis
AGTTCGGTAGAGAAATTTTGAAGATCATACCGGGCCGAGTCTCCACCGAAATCGACGCACGCCTGTCCTTCGATCCCGAGGGGACGAAAGCCAAAGTAAGTTCCAACCAAGCAATGCACCTGAACTGTGGTTTCGAAGTGTCATTATACATCCCTGTAGGCGAGAGAGATCATTGCTCTCTACGAGTCCCTTGGCATCAACAAAGAGCGCGTTCTCATCAAGATCGCATCTACATGGGAAGGTATCCACGCCGCCAGAGACCTCGAACAGCAATATGGCATCCATTGCAACTTGACACTCATGTTTGGTTTTGCTCAAGCCGTCGCGTGTGCCGAAGCCGGTGTCACCCTCGTCTCGCCATTCGTAGGACGGGTACGTCATCGTGTTTACTAGCATACTAGCAATGGTCTGTGGAATCCTGATGATATGGCGCTTTAGATCCTTGATTGGCATAAGAAGGCGACTGGGAAGGATTACGAAGGCGACAATGACCCCGGCGTGAAATCTGTCAAGAAGATCTTCAACTATTTCAAGCAGCATGGTTATAAGACCATTGTCATGGGAGCTAGCTTCCGAAATGTAGGTTTCCCCTTTGTCTGACTCTTACCCCTGAATCGAACCTTCATGTCTTAGGTGGGAGAGATCAAGTCCCTCGCGGGAGTCGACTTCCTGACCATCTCGCCGAAACTTTTGGAGGAACTGAACAGTTCTACTGAACTCGTTCCGAAGAAGCTTGATTCAGAGACAGGTAAGTGTGAGACCGCTCAATGCAGTGACCCCTCGACTCACCGAACTAGCTGCCCAAGCCGAACCGATTCCCAAGGTCTCCTACATCAACAATGAATCCGCTTTCCGCTGGGATTTGCTTCAGGATGCGATGGCATTTGAGAAGCTACACGAGGGAATCAAGAAATTTGCAGAAGATGGGGATACATTGAAGAATGTGCTAAAGGTGAAGTTGCTGGAGAAATCTTGAAGGAGGCAAACTTGCGTGATCTCACTGGCAAGCTTTCTGTCTTGAATCATCTGTCTCGTATCGTTAGTTTGTACCATAGGCATCTGTTCTCTATAGCGTTATTTGAATACGATGAGTGTGTTGACTTTACATCACCTTGAGGCCATACTCACCTTCAAGCCAGAGAGGTCCATTCCCTGATCGGATTCAACGACATTAGAATAATTCAAAGACACTCCTTGTTCTGTAACGTATGAAGATACTGAGTGAGGAGATTCTCCACATTAGATTCCAACCCAATAAATCCTAAGTATGCTTTAAGATGCATCAGTCCATTACTACCATATCCGCCTACTCATCCTCCTCAATGTCACCAAACTCAAACATTCCCAAACGGTTCCGTTTACCCATTACAGTGCAATCCTGCATATACCTGACGACTTGCGAGTACGCTCCAAGGTATTTGCATCCCTTCCGATCGATGGTACCAAGGCCTTCACAGAGAAGGTCTGCATTGATGCATGCGAGTGGGTTCTGTGCCGAGTTAGGATCTGCAGGATCGATCAGTCGAAGGTGCAAGAGGCCGCCCTCTCTGTGGTCGATGTTGGCGATGAGTTTACGCCCTTCACAAAGGGAACGGAAGCGGTCGACGGCGTCTTGATAATATTCGCTCTCGGGGTTCACCAACTTTACGAAACTAGATACCCATCAGTGCTTCTGTGCGTTAGGGGCACAGGGTACATGTACACACCTCAGACGTGCATCTTGGGCCTGGCCGGGAAGCGAACGGAACTTAGGGTCGAGGGGTCGCAAGTTCGAGAACTTGACGATATCCTGGTTGCCATAGTCGATGAAGGTGACTTCTGCCTCCTTTTTGATGGGCGACGCACGGCGAATCTTGGCACGGTACCATGAACCATCAGAGAATTTGGCAGACACGAGATCACCATTCGTTGGTGTGAAGCTTGCGGGAGGTGCAGCGGCTTTGTGATGTAGAGAGAAATCGCGCATCAACTTCTCAAGCGAGGCTATGCCTGAAAATCGAGTGTCCCATTGAGTCAAGTGGCAGCAGACTTGATGGTGAACCCATACCTTCGGTGTTTAATACTTGGACAGAGAAGTTGAGACCGTTCTTTGTCCGCACATCACTAATAATGACATCGATGTAGTCTGGTTTTAGTGCCGAGACATCATCTTCCACAGGTGCCTGTGCTGCCTTTTCCGCTTCCTCATCATAGTCTTGCCATACCTGGGTAGTAATAATCAGCGTTAATCTCTTGCATGCAGAAAGTAGGCTCACGTTGCGTCGTGCTTGCTTAGCTTCGGCCTGTTGTCCACACGTTAATGTGAGGGACTGGAGAAATAAAATGGAAAGGGCACGAACCTCTGCATCGTACAACTGCTTCGCCCATGATAGACCATCTGCGGAGAACGAGTGCACAGAGGCATACCCTTCTTGGACAAGTGCGACGGCAGCATTTTCAGTCTTCAGCCATACGACACCAATAAAGCCACCGGACTTGTCGACAGTCTCAACCTCGAATTCGACGTCTCGCTGCATGTATCGCCTCGTCGAAAACTCTGCAGCTTCAGAACCGAATGGTTCGCCCTTTTCCGATGGATTACGAGCTGTTCGAGGGGCTCTGATACCTAATAGCAAATGAGTTTACGTTTTGGGAACAGTGGGTGATTGAAGTACCGCCAAGCACCAGGGTGATGGTTTGATTATCTTTGGGAAGGAACAACCTGGGTGAATGTCAGCACGGGTGAAACTAGATGAATGAACGATTTCTACTTGAATCGTGATCCGGAGGCGACGTAGTCAACAACAGCAGGTATCTTGCCCTGTCGCTTGAAGCCGTTAAGGAACGAGGTTGCACGCGTTGCAGTCTGGAAAAGAATCAGATCTCACAAATCGTTCAATCTACTATGGAGACCGACCTCGGATAGGTTAAGGGGTTGTTTCGGTGCTGGCTGTTCTTTACCAGAGTGAATTCCCCGAAACTCGGCCAAAGCACTGCACAAACGAATCCAGCAACTGTAGAAGAATGAGACAATATCACATACGCTTGTTCAGCTGCCATGAGCTTGTCATAGTCTGGCGACCGGTCTTCGTCATCCCGTCGGTGACGAACAGCACTTGCAAGACCCTTGTCAATCAGTTGTTCCGCGATATTTCTGGCAAAAGTCAGCGCTACATCTTCTGGTTGGGATTGTAAAGTAGCCGCACGAGTTCGATCCTCCATATCGAATGGTGGCACATTCCCGCTCTTCAAATTCGCCCTCTCGAGGACGGACAAAATCAACAGTCACCCTGACAGTCTTGCCAATGAGCCTCTTGCGCAAGAATTCGCGGGCTTCTTGTGCGTAGAATGCTTGCTTCGGATCCGACAGCCTATAACCCAATAGTCAGGCTTGTCGAACTGAAGAAATCGAATTGACTCACTTTGGTCCCCTTGTCGAGCTCAACTGCAACCGGCGTTCCTTTCCGCTCTCCTTCTCTGCCACTGATATCTGATCTCCGCTCCATACACGAACGACAACACCCTCGAACGATCGTGAGTTACCATTGCCATTGCCATTGGCCGCGGGTGATGCAAAAGCAGAAGCAGCAGGTGCACTGGCATATAGGCATGCACGCTTCTCCTTGGCCACTTTTTCAGCTGCACGAAGTCGCTCCATTCCCCCTCCGCTTGCGAGCATGCCTGCATGCCAGTCAACAACACGGGCTAGGCCTGCAGCGATCAAGTGTTCCGCAACGTTTCCAGCTGGGTGAAGGACTAATGACCCCTCGCTGAGAATAAGCTACCCGCAGAAAGAACGGGAACGACGTGCCTGAGCCAATAAAGATCGAAGCAGATGGAGGTGGGGCGGTTGCGCCTGACTGGAATGGGGTGGCTGGGGAATTCGGCAGGGACAAGATTACCACACGAACAGCACGTTGAAGCAATCGAGACTCGGTGAAGAACTTGGCCTACATGATCTCAGCTTGTGCCCTCGTAGTGAATGATCAGTGGACGTACCTCTTCTGCCCATTGTTCTGATGGCTCATCTGGTTTTGATGATACCTTTGCACAGCGGACACCAGCAAGCGCAATGTTGACCATTTGGTGCTCGCCATCAGGCATGAAAAGCCGGATGCGAAGAGTCGATCCATCGCGAACTTGCTCCACCAATCCTACGTCGACACGTATCAGACGATGGCCAGCCCAACATGACACAGAAACATGCCATCGATCGATTTCCCCTTCCACTCGGAAACGAATGCCTGGGAGTCTTGAGGCATCGTATGATGAACTACACGAGCCTAGGAGGTGGCACGCGACCGTTATTCTCAACCGCAAGAAAGTCATGAGGAGGGGTGGAACATACCTGAGGGCCATGGGGGTTCCAAACACCTTTCCCTGCTGCCTTGGCTTCGGCCTCGAGGTCACGCTTTCGCGTGTCTTCTTCGGTAGGCTCTCGCTTGGATTCCTTGACCTTGACCCAACCATTCTTGAGCATCTCCGATGCGACATCAAGACCGGCAATTTCAGCCGTGCCGAGGTCGCGCGTAATATCGTCGTTGGGTGGCAAGCTATGTATTGACGTGAACGAGATGGGTTTGCCGACTGCCATCGTGCGTAAGAAGTCACGAGACTCGAATGCCCATGGCTACTCGGTAAGAAGAGTCAAGACGACGATGGCATAAACGGGGTGTTAGGACCTACCTCGTCTTCCCTCGTCGTGTTACCCATCCTTGGAGCAGCGACATCTGCGAGATGGAGAATTCTGCCACGTGGAACGTGTCATGTTCGGTGTGACGTGTCGTGTGGATGAAAGGAAGGGAGGATTACCTTTCTTTTGGGGGCTGGCCCTGTGGGCCTGGAGGGCCTCGCAAGATGAGGGTGTCGGCGGAGATCACGGCTGTTGGTCGTTCTGTATCGAGTCAGCCGTACGTGCATATGTGGAGTGTACATACACTTGACAACCTGTAACCGGAACTCTTGAGCAGAGAGTAAAAGGGGAGAGTAAGGGAGAAAGACATACTGCTTTCATAGACATTGTTCAGGAGAGAAACTGAGATGTAAAATGAGAATATTCGAGTGCTCGTCCGACGTTTAGTTCAGCTTTTATGTCTGAGATCACGGGAAAAACAAGATCGTGGAGAGATCTGCTATGGGAACTTATTTCCTTTTTTGTGATTGCGGGATCCGGTGCGGAGATGTTGACGGGCACGGCCACTGCACACAGAAGATGGCGATCTCACTCGACGAACTAATGCCAGATGATACAGAGAACATAAAAGCAAACGTCAAGGATCCTTCACAGCATTACAGCCCACTATTGAGTTTTTAAAGGAAATACCTACCTCATCAGAGCTCACACATTTCGTGCGATTTCACCAAACTTGTTCGCAACACGCGCAGTCCACGAGCCCGAGTACAGCCCGTACAGCCGGTTCGTTAAAGTAGTGCCTGAGTACCGGCGCTACCGGAAGGCTACTTACAGCGGAACCCCAGCCCGCAGTATCTCATTCCCCCCTGCCCCATTGACTACCCTAGCATCGTGCTATGAGCACCTCCCGATTTTATGAACACCTTCCTCTCGAATCCTCCCCTGATGGCCTATTCCCTGAGCCTTTGACTCCCACCAGAAGTGAGGTCCGCGACAGGGTTGACATCATCGCGCAGATACGGGAGGCAACTTCCGCACCCTCACCATTGACCGGTTACCTCAAGGACCCCGCAGTCGTTGACGCCCTCGATGGCACAGACAGCAGTCGCTCTCACAGCCAACGACAATCCTCTTCCAGCAGTCGTAGCCGAGCACCACGTTCCTCTATCCTGGGTGTTGTGCTAGCCGAGGAAGAGAAGCAGGCGCACAAACTCAAGTCACTGCTTCGATCAACCGGTGATAGACTTGATCGCGAGATCCGTCGAGCCAGTCAAGCTGTGTCCAGAGCCGAACATGCAGAGTCCAAAGTACTCGAATTGACTACTCGCGTCTCCAAAGCAGAGTCGACCAAATATCAACTGGAACTAGAGGCTGCGCGAGCGAAAGAGGAGATTAAGCGGTACCAATTGCAAATCGAGAACCTCGAGAGGGACGTAAAGCGCTTGCAAGGAGACGTCTCGTTGCTCGAAAAGCAAAGGAACGAGGCCGACGAAAGTGCCTCTCGCGCACGAGATACGGCGAGAAAGTTCCAGTCGGAGTTAAGGACCCTTCAGGCGAGGGATGCCGGGAAGGAGGAGGGACTGAGATTTGGAATGCGCAAGTGGTTCAACGCGGGGCGCATTGAAGGTTGGGACACGGGTTATACGGAGGGGATCGAAAGCGGTCGTGACGAGGGATTTGGAGACGGGCGCGAGTATGGCCACCAGGAGGGTCTCGAGCTCGGGCTCAAACAGGGACGAAAGATCGGGAGACAGGAGGGATTTGACGAAGGATGGGAACAAGGTCGGAGAGAGGAACGTGAACATGCGTTACAGGCCTTTGACGAATTTTTTGATGCAGAAATCGATGAACGGGACCACAAGGTAAGTTGAAAGAACCTAATGTCAAAACACCAGCTAAACATAAGTATCGCGAAGACGAGAAAGCAGGCACAACGCTGGTCAGACTGGATGCGACGTTCGACACCCACAGCCTCGAAACCATGGCTTCAGCGGACATTGCAGAGCAGTCCTCATGATACGACAAGTTTGACGAGATGATAGGAGACGGCTTCTACGGCCCCTCGGTTACTCCTGTATCATTGTTTCTGGGACTGATACTGGACGGTTTAAACCTGTGCATGGACTTCGCATCATAGACATTATTTTTACTAGACATCAATGCATCACATATGGCGCCAAGCTGTGGCCTGTGGACTCGCTTCATTGGCACTAGTAGACACATAGTCGGATTACTTATAGCACGTATTGGCACTTAGTCGTATCACCTATGCTGGAAATGTGTGTACTGGGAGGATCATCAAAAGACGGTCAGCACATTGACTGACACCTAACGGTCCAGGGATTTCGGTCATAAGACTCATCAGCAAAAGTGCCTGTTAGTGGTTACTAGTAGTCACCTCTCAGAGAGCAAGCCCCCATCGACACTGCCCAGCTGAGTAAATAGCTTTGCACTGCATCGTTCAGTGATGGATCAGTTATCTTGCATCGGTTTGTCGGTCACCAGAGAAAGTTAGGATCAAAACATTTCCCGGCGAGGACAATCCGTCATGGCCAGTTGCAGTAGTAAACTCCGTAGTAGCCTGGAGCAAGTTGTTGGCATGATCATAAGATCGATGTCAAGATCAAACGATCTTTCCTCTTACGCTCAACTGGTTCATATCTTGAACAGCCTGTAGTATACATCAACCCCCCGTATTGATCTACCACTATAAAGTACACACGATCCCTTTTCTCCCCCTTTCCCCATCCAAATCCTCCCCATGGCACCATCACACATACCACCCCCGCTTGCAAGCGCCCGTCGTAAGGGAAAAGAGATACCCAAACTCCCCTTGTCTGCTTTCAGCCCCCCCAACACTGGAACATCCGATACATTCGCTATTCCTCCAACCCCAAGTCTTATCACTCCCAGCGGTGTCGTTGACTCACAGCTGCAGGTCAACGTCGAGGCTGCGGGAGTATACAAGGCTGATACCACCCATCTCGACTTGGCGGCAAGAAAAGGTGCCGTGTTGACAGCAAGAGGGCAGTCTGCAGAAACCATCATCAGCTCCAAAGAAGCGTGAGTTTCGTCTTTTTGTCTTCTAATTCGATAGTTGTTGATTGGCCTCCTCTCGCCACAGACTACAATCGAGCGTCGTTGATGTGCGGGTCCTCTCGGTGTTGGTGCCCTTTTCTCTGGATAGTGTTGAAGTCCCTGGATACCTCTCTACATTGGATACCTTCCCCGCGGCGCTGACGACCGCATACAATGGTGCGATTCCTGTTGCGGCGGAGGTCGAAGAAGAGAACAAGGATCAAACTCAGGTGGAGACCCCTGTCAAGAATCTCTCGTTGGCTTTGCAGAACAGCAAAGTCGTTGACATCCATATCGAGGGCGATGTCATGTCCACTGACTCCCTGTTCTACGACAACCTCTACAACCTCCTCACCAAGGCGACGAGAGCAGCCACTCAATCAGTCGAAGGAAAGAAGCGTGCGGCAATCGTCCTTAGTAAGTGGCGGTTTTTACATGTTGATCATCCACTGAGTTGGTCTACAGCCAATATACTACCACCGCCTCTTGCATCCCCTATGCCAGCTGTCACGATGACGAGCCATCCCACCTATACAACGTACGGGGATCGGGTGTCCCTTCTTTCGCTGTTCGAAGATGTGCACGTGAAGCTGCTTCCTCCCCCATGGCTAACAGCCGAGTCCAAGACTGAACGACAGGAGAGAGAATTGAGAGACATGATCAAGCTTTTCAGTAAGTCAGGTCGAAATCAACGTGCGATCGTTGGCTCACAGACCCTTAGTTTCCCCTGTCATTGAGGCCTTTGGATTCGAGAGAATCATCTTTGGATCTGCGCCCGTGTCAGACACACCCGCACTCCCAATGCGCTGGTATAAGATCGTGTTAGAGTTGTTCCGCGAGTTGGCAGTGAAGCAGGATGAGATGGACAAGATCTTCATAGAGAATGCGGAGAAAGTCTACGCCGCTTGACGACCGTGTTTGTATGGAAACCGAGGAATGATAAGAATTCGATGAGGGTGTTCTGAGAAGAAATTTTGTTATACTTGTTATTTGTAGTGCAATACAAGGGTGTAGGAGGTTTTCCTGTTTAGGCGACCAACTTTCTTTGTGTGACTGTCATCAGGAGAGCCACCCGAAACTGGGACTCGATTCCGCTCAAATACCATCGGATGATGACCAGCTTGCACTGAACATTTCTCCGTTGCTCACCAGGGATTCCCGCCGACATCAGTACAGTTCGTAGAAGTTCGCGACTCCTACTCAAGGCCTCTCCCCGGACACACACACGATCACACACTTGACCACCTGGTGAACACAGTCTGCATTCGCAATGGACAGCGATAACGAAGCTGGCTTCGAGGTGGGGAGACGACACGCGTCATCGTAAGTCTATCAGCCCTTTCCGATCATTGTGTAGTCACACAGACGTGCTTCGTCGAGACCAGGAGCAGTAGAGAATCCTCGCCTGTAGCGGTGAGTCGTGTTTCATACCCACTCACCCCCACATTCTTCATTTTCTTTTCGCTTGTCTCATTTCGAGTCGCTGAGACACTCCCTTGGATATTCCGTCCCTCAGAGACGACACCAGCGTTCATTTACACCTAACTCAGATGAAGGCGACATAACTGTCCCGCCTGCACCTGACGCAGACAACGAAACGCCACCGCCTGAAAATGCCCCCCTCATCCGACAAGCCGTAGGCTTTTCTTGGACCCCGTCCACCACCGCCAACGTCAGCACCTACCAAGCGACATTACCGCCAAAGCCAGCAGTTCCCTACTTCCTCCCAGGTCAAGCACCGCCTAAACCACCAAAGCCACCAAAAGTTTCAAAGCCACGGGCTCCGAGAAAGAAGAAAAACCAGGAATATTCGTCTCAAACGGGCAGGTTCAGGCTGACTGCTACTACTGAACCTCCTTCTGGCTCCCAATCACCTGCTCCCGCTGCCGTTGCGAATTTGGCATCTCCCAACCCCTTTCCTGGAATGGATCAGACGGCGTCTACGCCGGTAGTACCGGGTGGAATTCCACCAGCCGGTACCACGCAATCGAATGCACCAACGCAGTCGTTTACATTTGCGTCTGCGATGACACCTATGGCGAGTCGTTCCTTTGGCTATGCCCCTGGCAATGCCACCGCGGGGTCGAGCAATACCAACGTGGCGGCGATCGGCGCATCATCAGCCGCTGCACCCCGAAACGGCAAGCAGCCCAAGAATCCATCGGGAAGAAAGCGAGCCATGCCAGCAAATGGTTCTTCCAGTCAGGCAAATACTCATCAGCCTGCTGCCGTCGCAGGTTTAGTTCCTGTTCAGCATCGTTCTGACAACCCTGGACAAGGAGGTTCTAACCCCCAAAGTTCCTATTCTCCTTCGCCGAGCACCGTGTCTGTCAATGCATCTGCAATGCAGACAAATTCATGTAAGATGGCTAATTGGTTTCACGATCTTGTGCTCATTCGTGTCAGCGCCATCTGTTATCCAGACGCCTCAAAACCCTAACAGGCCGTTACGAATGGTGACGTTGCTCATCGAAGACACAAGAAGCGGCGTACCCGATTCACAACTGGCAGAGGTCAAGGTTCCGTTAAGAGTGGCTGATGATCCGGAGGATGGTTTCTGGGCGGATGCGGCGGATATCTGCAATTCCCTTCAAGCTGGACCATCCCGTATCGACGGTTGTCATATAATCCTTGTTGTTGAGTGTCAATGCTAATTCGTTCGTTGTCAGGGCCTGCCAAAGTTTTCACCATGAGAGGCAAATTCAGGCAGTTTTTCATGCGTGTGGATCAATTCGACCAATATCAAGCTCAATCGGCGCACCTTAGTGTATCAAAGGACAGAACTTTGAGCGTCTTCATAGAAGCTGTGGGTTTTGCCTTTTTGTGCGTTTGGAAACGTTCATCTGACCTCTTACATCTCGCATCAGCCCTTGCCGCAAGGCCAACTCCCACGCCCTCCTGCTCCGCCTTCGGAAGCGCGACCTGCTTACAATTCTGGGTCTGATTCGGAGACTCTGACATCTCCTGCAAGGCGGCCAACGACGTATTCGCTAGTTACGCGTGATGAACAGCTGGAGCGATTATCGAGGAGTACGTATGCTAGGCCGGATAAGCACAGGCTATCCCCAATCTCAGATACTGGTTCGTTTGGTCATTCCTCGCACACCCGACGCAAATCACGACATTCGGGCACCTCTGGCTCCAGTCAACAAAGCCGCATGCCGTTAACACCACCGATACCCGGTCGCCTCGCAGATACGAAAGAAGAGCAAGACGAAGCGATCGCGAATTACATTCGATCACGCGTGGAGAACCACCCTGGATGGCCCGATTATATGCGTTCGACGGCGGGACCTCAGCGGGTTTCTGAAGTGTTGAAACAGTACGAGTTTGTGGAGGATAGAGCGGCTGAACTGTGTGGACTTCAAACACCCGCCCATTGGGATGGTGCTCCAAAGTGTTCCGTGGAGAAGGTGAGTCGCTCGCGATTGGGAATGTTTCTTGATTTGTGCTTCTGACCATCATTCTCAGCGACACGTATGGCGTGTGCTGAAATTGGACTCGGAGTGGGCCGAACGATGTCATGAGACGCTTAAACTCCTCAAGAATTATGGCAAACATGGCTTGCGATGCGAAGATTCTCGTGTAGTCGACATGATCAACGATACCGCTCCTCCGAAACCAAAGACTGCAGAGAGGTTCCTTCGATTCCTCCAGCAGGTGGACACCGAATTCGCTCAAGACATGTTGAGCAGACCGACGGGGGTAGCAATGCCAGCAGAGGATTCTGAAGATTCCGAGTGATGGTCCTAGAGCTGAACTGGTTTCTTATCTTGAGCATTTTCATGTTCCTGAGCATCCCATAGCATTGCTCCATAGACTTGGAACACATTTACTAGTAGTCTTGATTTATTTTACTTGGATAATACACGGCTTTTTGCTTGAGGAGCATATGAAAACGCTAGCTGAAGACAGCGGGGAGTAGTCTCGCATCTCCCTCGTGATCCCCACGTACTTCCACCTTCATACCGACACCTGCGGGGACACATCCCTCTCCGAAAGCGTGTTCCAGAGCAACCTTGCATTGGAAACCCGAACAATGCATTGGTAGAATATAAGTCGGAGCAGGTCGTAGTTGGTTCGCAAGGAAGTCAACGGTGTGAGGGATTCGAGGGACGAGCTCAGGGCCGGCAAGGTGCAACCCACCGATGACCATGTAGATAGGTCTAGCGAGCTTTTGAACAGCATCCTTGACCACGTTGACAATACCCGCATGAGAGCACCTGAGACACAGGGCGCGAAGGATCAATTCGAAGTCACCGATTGAAAACGAAAGCGAATGACGAACGCGCTAAAGATGATCAAACCCTTTCCAGCGACGTCCACCGCAGCATACCTCTCATCCATGATATGCTATCGTTATTCGGTAAACACCCAAGCTCCCCCTCCTTCAAAAAGAAAACACGATGCTCACCGGCTCGGATGTCCATTCCCCACTGCCATCCTTCTTCGTGAACCGCTTCCCACCTAGCAGTCCCTGCTCATACGCCGTCACTCTGGGTATCTCCCCACTAACATAAACCGTCCCATCTGCGGCCGTATGTCCCTCTCTCGACGTCCTCACTCTCCCCCCCGCCGCCTCGATCTGTTCAAACGTCGGATCGTCCGGTAACCGGCCTATGATCGTCTCAAACGTCGGTGGAACAGCGATTCCTCTCGCGTCAGGACGATCGGGGTGTACGTCGACGATACATTCGCGCGCGTTGGGATGTCGCATTCGGAGGAAGGAGAGCATGCCCCCTGAATGGTCGCTATGCCAGTGAGAAAGAACGATGGTGTCGATGTCGTCGACGGGGGTTTGCATGGCGGTCGCATTGCGGACGATGGATTTGGAGTCGGGTCCGGTGTCGAAGAGGACGAGATGTTTGGGATGGCCGGTCACTTGGGTTTCCTGGTGCCAGTGGTGTGTGTGTGAGGGCGTGGCTTGAGCTGGAGAGAGTGGTTGTAGGACTTACGATCAATGCGGAAAATCCGTGTGCGCCTGATGTGGTTGTTGGCTCAGATTATTCAAGCCCCCATGAATTATGCAAGTAAAATTCTGTACCGCAGCAAAAGTTCTCGAAATTAAGGATAGGGACGCCAGTGCATGGGTCCTTGGGGGGTTGCTGGTCGAAGAGATGCTGGCGCATCTCATGCGTGAAGCCAGGAGGCAACTTGGTCATCCTAGACAACAGATCTCATGGTGACGATGATTCCCGAATGCTCGACGCATGTTATCTTACCATTCGATGCAGTTATCCACCAGAAAAGTGACGACAAAGCTGTCGACCGTAACCAGCCCAGCGCGCGAATCAGTTGTATCAGACATACGATGCATAAAGGAGAAGGCGAGATTGGCTGCTCTGCGGTGCTGCAAACTCGGGTCTAACTACACACACTACACACAAACCGCGGTTCCCCGTCGTATTTTTGTTCGATACTCGGAATAGAGTCGCAAGGATTGGCTAGCTCACACAAACCTAATTATAAACACACGTAGATGTTTGATGTGGTATTTCATTGTCACAAAGGCACGGCCTAGCGACGTAACACGAAATCGGAAACCCCCAATGACCAACTACTCGTTAAACCCTCTGTATGTCCGTGATCAATAATTGCGTTGAGTGACATGGCAGAGGATACTCACGACTTGTTCAAAGAATTGTAAATCGTAGTCTCGGCCATTCTCTGCTGACGGAAAGCCTAGGGGATCGAATGAGTATCGAGTACCATTGGTCATAGAGATATACTCCACATACCCTGCGGTACTGGACACGCTCGCATGTCACGAACGCAACAAAGGCGATCGCGATCGCAGTAATCCCTCCAAACACACCAAGACCAACGGGCAAAACTAGTATCCTCGTTCCAGGCAAAACAAAGGCTGCGGCAGCTGCGACCATCGGGGAAGTACTCGGGGTTGACTACGAAAGTTTTCGTGACAGTCAGCTCCACGGAAACGAGTGTGGCGATCAAAGTCTGAGACACGCACAGCAGTAGGAACATCAGTGCCAGACGGAGCGTTGGCGCTGTTTACAGTCCCCATGGTGGTGGTGCAGTTCTGAACCTCCTGAATTTGTTGACCAGCGGGGGTGAGGGTGATCACACAGGTCTCTGTCATGTTGCCATTGGGACTACAAAACATTGAGAATTGACGTCGTGGCTGGATGCACAAGTTTCGTGACTCACGTTTGGATAACGTTGGTGGTTGTGATAGAAGTTGGCGTAGCAAGGGCACCAGAGATGGTCTGTGAGGCAACTTGACGAGCGACGACATTAGGCGGGGGGACAGCAGAGACAAAACCCAAAGAGAACAGGAAGAGACAGAAGACAACCAGGCGGGTGTACATTTTGTTGGATGTGTTGGAAGACAGATTTCTTGATACAAATGAGGGATGGAGAGCCAGCTCTTGGAGGACGTGCAGCTTCAGCGAAACCAGCGAGAAGACGACGGAGGATACGAAGAGAAATGTGCCACCCGGGCGATTGAAAGAGAATATAAAGGCGGGGGAAAATCAGGCTGTAGCAGTCTAATTTGTACCTCTCAGACTTCCCACCTAATTTGTCATTTCCGTGCGGTGCATAGCGACCAACTAACTCCGAGTTGCCTTGTCAGTCGTCCACTATCTGATAACTTATGCACGAATAAAAATGCCTCAATTGACATAACTCCCCAGTGACATAGAACAGAGGTCATCATCTCATCCCCCCCTCGACAGCCTTGTACGCCTTCCCCTCTCGAGTCCGTTTCTTCTCCCGTCTCAGCGCCATCAGGGCACCAATAAGCTGTGCAATCCAGTGCGTTGCCCACTCCTCAAACGCAAGTGATGTAAACACGTTTACGATCACAAATAAGCCAAGCCATGCCCGAGCCGACAGTGGTATCGACATCAACTCCAGGATGAGCTCCAGGGCCCTCGGAGGTCGGAACAAGACGAGGATATTAAACAACGACAGGACAATGATGGATACCATCAACCACCCTAGATAGGTAAGTTACCTCATTTCAGAAATGGAATGTTCACGGTCAGATGGCATGAGCGTACCATTCGTCCACATTGGCTTCCGGTAAGGCGGGCCTATGCTGAACACCGCTGCAACGAGAACATACTGGAAACACGACACTAAGAATAGCGACGTGTTTTCGTAATTCAACGGATTCAGATGTTCATCTGCGTTGTTGGGATCACCCATCACAGGAGGTGTATACCTGTTGATTGATTCATGATTCGCTCAGGAGCGCTATTATCGAGCTTATATCAACTCACCATTCCTGGCGTCGAACCCAGAAGAACGTGAAGAACTGAACCGCACTCGTGATCACAACTTGTCCAATCAAACTGGCGAGAACTTTCTTCGACACCAGGCTAGCGGTCGGGCGTTTGGGATAGATCTTCGGGAAGGGAAGTGTCCTGCCCACTAAAAAAGTCTTCAGCTTCAATGCAAAGGTTTACTTGACGAACACCTACTAGAGACAGCGACAGGGATGATAATGTATAGATCGATATACAGGAACTGTGGCCAATCCATCAATCAATGGTTCTGACAGACTAGGGGCCTATATGACTGACCTGGAAGTCCCCTAGAGATGATGCGAACGAGTATAGAAGTGTGATGGTCGTAAACTGTATGAGCGAGTACAATGCCCTGCATCATGGATCATCAACTATGTCCAAACCACTCAGATCCAACTCACATGTATTTGAAACACGAAAAACTCGTAACCAAAGCGGCTCTGCCCTCTTTGATGACTTCAATGACGCAACTGATATCCGGAATACTGCTGGTGAACGGGGCCGCGACAGATGCTTCTGCTTCAGACAGCGAAATCCCAACGTCAGCGGCCTTAAGTGCAGCACAATCGTTCGCGCCGTCCCCACACATCATGACGGTATAACCCAGTGATTGCAGGCGTTCGACCACTTCGTTCTTCTCGTCAGGCGACATTCGAGCAAAGACTTGCGTCTTTACGAGCATCTGTCGACAGATCAGTGGAAACCCTGGCTGTACGGACACGACTTTTGACGTACACGCTGAAGGGTCTCGAGTGGGGCATAGTTGATCATCCACCTGAACACGTCGCCTGTCACGACGAGCGTATAATCTTGGTAGTCAATTTCATCGTCCGTGACGCTATGGTGTGGCGGCGTCAGCGGCCTAAGACTATATTCGTCCAACTTCCATGACGGATCGTCCATACAGGACCAATCCAGCCTCGAGACCGGAGTGGTCGAGTTCCCTATACGATATGTCAACATCATAGCAAAACTGGCAATGATGTTGATATACCTTGAATAAAGGCCGGTGCAAAGACATGCGCTGCTGGGTTAATCAAACTACACTCCCTAGCCACGCTGACGGCAGTGAGTGCATTGTCACCGGTGATCATCCGACATGCCAGATGCGCCGTTCTGAGAGTTTGGATGGCAGGTGTGGTGCCAGGCTTCAACTTGTTCTCAAAGATGATGAGCCCGAGGAAGCGTAGATTCGATTCAGCTTGCTCCCTGGTGACGCTTATGAGTACCACGCGTAGTATGATGAGAATCCAGTAACCGACCGCTTCATTTTCTGAGCTTTGAGCCATGAAAGACCTTCTATGCTCTTTCCAGCGATAGCGATGACGCGATATCCTCGCCGTGTGTAATACGACAACAGATCGTCATAATCCTGGGGGACTACAAGTCCAACTGTCAGATAGCCAGAAACTGAAACAAAAAAAAAGAATCAAACGAACAAGAGTTCTTCTCACAAATATCCACCATGACCTCCGGAGCGCCCTTGACATAAATCTCCATACTGCTGCTCTTCAGTCTCTTCACAACAACGCTCATACGTCGTAGCGCCGACACGAACTCGAATGTCCTAATCACTCCCAATTCGAGGAAGTGCAAGTGCTACGGAAGTTATCAGCCTGAATAACATATTGCGATCGCATGAAAAGACATACCCTGCCGTTAGTCCTCAGCGCATCTTCGAGTCGGAACTGTGCACTCCCAGGGGGACGTACGACTGTCTGCACCAACGCTGCAGGCCTTTCCGCACCCCCACGTTCCTTGATAATCCCAGTCCCAGCGATCAACCCTTCCTCGAGGGTCCATTTCGTGAATTCGAACATTTTTACGTCCAATGGATCTCCGATAATATGACCCTCCACCATCTTCAGCGAATGACAAGTCGCGAGAGCGTGTAAGAAACTGGCCTGATCCCGAGCGGTGGGAAGATCGTGTACGTTGTCGATGAGTTCACCGAATCGAGGCTCGGAACGATCAAGGGAACGGACACCGAGGATGTCGAGGCCATCTTCGGTGAGCGTACCGGTCTTGTCGAAACAACAGACGTTGATCTTCCCTCCGACATTGACGCGGGTTGGCGATATACAGAAGATACCTAGCTTTCGGAGACGACCGACGGCGAAACTGGTGCCGATTGAGAGTGTAGCCGGCAGAGCGGGCGGAACGACCACAGTGATTAGGTCCAAGGCACGGACGATGATCGTATCCCATCGCACCTTTGGACTGCAAGTCAGTAGCTACGAAACGAGCTCCAGTAAACTGACTTACCCCAAGTCGGACAAACTGAATGGCACTCGCACAAAAACCAATGCCAGCAACTCCCGCAAGCACGGCTATAAATCGAATCGAGTCTCTGTAAAACTTGAATCCCATGGGCTTCGGGAATAACATCGACCGAACAAGGGCACCCTTGGTCGTATTGAATCCTATGCCGAACAAATCAGTCGACCCCAAGGCATTATGCAAGTTGCTCACCTGTCCGGACAACAAGTCCAAGCGCCGGTTTTCCCATGCTTCCATCAAAACTGAGCGCACCACGGATACGAACGACCCGAGTTCCCATATGAATGAAACTCTTCGCAACGTCGCCTTGAACGTCTTTGAGCTCTCGCCATCGTGCAATTTCTTCATCCTTGACCGGATTCTTTGAAACAGGGACACTCTCGCCAGTGAGCATACTCTCGTTTACAATGGCATCGCCTGACAGCAGAAGCATATCCGCTGGGAAGAACGAGGCACGCAACTCGGAGAGATTCACGACATCTCCAGGAACGAGGTCCGCCGAATTGCACTCAGTCCCTGGATACGTTCATCACCAAGGCTGCAAAGCGAAGGGGGCAGGAGCTTACATTTCCCATCTACGTAGACGACAACTTCACAGGAGAAACGAGACATTTCGCGCATCCGCTTAATGGTCTGTACCGGATGGTCAGTATACTGACGTTAAGCACTAAGCACCGGAATTACCTTCTTAGTATCTACCAGTGTGGTGACTACGCTCATCGTCGAGATCAGCGCAATGCAGAAGGCATAATAATAATAGTCGTCCCAAGACCACAAGAGGATGCTTGCTACTTGAAAAACATAAAATGGATGGATGATCTACTCCGCTATCAGCTGACAGAAATCCACGAATAGACTGTCCGTACCTCATCTACAAGCAACGCAACCGTTGATTTCCCAGCGATGTCCAGCATGTTGGCGCCAAATAGTGTCACCCGCTGTTTCCTAGTATGATCCGATAGGCCATTTTGTACGGCTTGTGAGCCCGTCCAAGAAGGATCTCTCCAGTCCCTAAGGGTATGATTTAGACACACGCACACCGTTCCGTGAGTAAGCGAAGATACCTTATCATCGTGAACAACCCCGTCTGTGTATCCAACGCAAAGCGCGAGTACCGATAGTCGACTATATGAAGATCTTCCAACATGTCGGTTTTATCGCTGCAGTCACCATTCCCGTTCACCTTCGTTCTCGACGATACAGATGACTTCCGTGGTCGTCCATTTGATTCTTGCGAAGCAGTAGGGAAGACGGTGGACCGCTCGTAAGGGTATGCGATACGTTTCACGGGGAACGTCGTTATATCTCTGTGTGGAGACTGGGATGGGGTTACGAACACGCGCATTCTGTATGGGTTATACACGCACCTCGATGACTACAAAGCCGTGTTTCAGATCCTTGAAAGCCTTCTCTTTAACAACCCAGCGGAGCCATAAACGAGGGAACCAGTGCCCAAGGAGTGCAAGCATGCCCAACGTCAACACGCAGAGTGTTTTCCAGAGATAATGGCGCCATGGTACGACTTCGTAGCCCACGAACCGTATCGTGCTGTCCTCGTCCGGGATATATATTGTTTGTCTGCTTGGTGGACCGGGAGGGGGTGGATCCAGAGATTCTAGTGGAACATCGATCTCTATGCGAACCTCATCTCCAAATATCGGGTCTGTTGAGAAAAGTGGGAGGTGCGAGGACGGACGGGCGGGTGATGGTGGATACGAGCCAAAGTCGACCTCGCTTGCGACAGGGCTGGAAACCTGAGAGATATGAGAAGACGAGTCTGAGCTATCATCCTCTTCGCCGGACGAGTATCCCCAACGCTCCTCTCTTTCCTCGTCGGTTTCGAGGGCATGCTCTGATCCTGCGTCCGAGCGCCGGCTACGTCTCGACCGTCGAGTAGACGAGACAGAAGACCGGGACACAGATGCTCTGCGCGTCGAAGCCTCCCCTCCACCCCTCCCAAACAAATGCGAGATGTTTGCAAACACCGAGGACCTGTTCTCTGTCGGCGATCTTCCCCTCCCGACCAGCCGGGAGTTTTCGTCCGGTGCGCTCTCTGCTGCACTTACCACCGACGCCTGTGATATATTGCTCTCCGTACTCATCCTGCGCTTTCCTCGAGCCCTGCCCGAGACCGAACCCGCTCCACCACCATCTTCACTCCTCCGCCTACCACTTCTTGACCATTCAGAACTTCGTCTAGCCAAACTTCTCTCGGTATAGGACATCCTTGAGACACTGGAAGGTATCGCTACGTGCGTTGGTCCGTCGAACATTGCGCCTGCGCCGTCGTCACCGTATTCTGATTCACGGCGCTCCATAGAGTGCCGTTTAACTGCATCGTTTATATCGATGGCCGAGGCGCCTTCTGTGTAGTCGTAAAAAGAATTGGTGCTTCTCGTGGTCATCGCTGCAGCCTGAGGCAGTGGAAGATCTAGAGCAGCTTTGTGCTCTAAATATGTTTGAACCTTTGCTCGGATTGGATAGTTTTGAGTGGGTGACTGTTAGTAGTTTAACTAGGTTCCCCTGTTTTGGCAGTGCTAAGTACGGAGTCGCACATCCAATTGGCTAAGTTCAACCACGAGCTCAGACAACGTTGAAACACGCCTGAATCAAACGTGCACCAGAATAGAAAGAAAGATACAGTCCGAGACTCCGAGTAGCTACTAGCCTAGATACCTCCAAATTAAAAAGAAACAGAAAAACGTGAAAACTGCCCCGCCTAGAAAGATGTACATGTCTTGTGTACTGTTCAAAACATGTCAGCCAACCTGGAGGAATGCCATGGACAAGTCAACCCTACCTTCGTCGTTCAATCCATCCAATAACATCACGACTGAGCCCTAACGCGTTTGCAGCATCTAGCAGCCGTCGCTGAGTGCCTTTGAGCACGTTCCGCTGGTCGACCAGATTGTCCAACACTTCCCGTCCTTGAGCAATGAAATCATCCAGTTTGGATTCTGTGCTTTGAATAAACGAGTGTTCGCGAAGTGCGTGGTGTTCGCGTAGGGTCGAATTTGGTGGCACCGGCGTTCGGAAAGGGGATTCGGAATGTTGAGAAGAAGTGTCGGCGTTGAATTGACTCGTCGGTGCAAAGCGTCTTCGTGTATCCGATCCACTTGGAGACAGGATACCCGAGGGTGTGCCTAGCAGCTCATTACGCTGCACCGCGGTTCTCTAGATTCGAAGTGCTATGACAAGGCAGCTAGCATCTGGACGCGCGGACGTACCTCGTTCTTTATGCTCTCGAACTGGCTCTTAAAATCTGCATAGTCTGCCCTGAACTTTTGTACACGCCTGCGAGGGCAGAGAGCGTTAGGCAAGAAGACTTGGATCAGCGCGAGTGGTGTACATTTGGCCCTTTTCCTGCTTTGCCTTTATGATCTCTCTCTTTATCATTGACTCATAGTCCTCGATAGTTCGTTGCATTGCCGACAAAGACGCAGATATCTGCCCTAGCGAGTGTGTTAGTGGGTTCGGGTTCTGGAACGCGCACGTGTATTTAGCGTTGGCAGACCTTGGAGAGACGCTGAGTTGTCGCCATTTCTGAGCCGTTCAAGGTCGGCAGCAAGGGAGCTTGTCTGTCTTACGCCGGCGGTGTAGAGAGTGTTCATTGTGCAGCCAGCTGCGACGTCAGAGCTTCAGGGAGAGTGTAAGGTACTCTGTATAGAGGTGTGTTACAACATGACAAGCCCATCACCGGCAGTATCCGAGGTGCGACGTAATGTACGTGTCAGGGCGTCTCTGTATGATGTAGACTGTACATGTAGTTGGGTATACGAATGAGTCTCATCGCCGACGTCCCTTTCTCGACGCCTTTCCTCCCGCTCGTTCTGCTTTCTCGGTTCTCCGTGCTCTTTGTTTTGATTTCTCCGCGAGCCGAGCAGCTTTCGTTTGATATTTGACCTTTTCGCGTTTCTTTGATTTGGTTACGTCATGTTTGACTTTTTCTATTTCCTTTCCCTTGGTATTGATCGTCCGTTCTTCTCTTCGAGGAGGAGGTGGTGGTTCATGCAAAGCAGAGAGATCGAAATCTTGAACAACCGTCACCGTCGCCAGCTGTTCGTCTCCCTCAAACTCTTCTTCCATCTCCTCGGCTTCACTCTTCACTCCGTCTCGCTCGTCCTCATTTACTGTATGCGTCGTCAAGCCAAGTATAGAAGAAAGACATATTCGTACCTGTTGCAACAGCGCCGTATGCTTTTTCGATCTCGGCTGCATTCTGCGCCGCTCGTTCGGCAAGTGCGCGACGATGCTAGCAGGGGTTGAGAGACTCGATCCTTTGGGACGTGTGGACATACCTCGCGTCGTTCCTCCTGTCTCTCCTGTTTCTCTCTGAGCTGTGCCTTTTTCTTTGCCTCCTCGCGTCTGGCCACTTTGCGTTTATGAAACCCAGTCAGGAATGTCCTGTTCTGTGTTAGGTCGCACGTGAGAGATAGCGCTGTATGTGTATACCTTCGTGCATCATCGTCGAATACGATTTCTTTTATTTCGTTCCTCCTCGCTCTCTTTTTTGCTGCGATGACAGAGTGTGACTTTGTGAGTCTAGTGAGGTTGTCCATGTCAAAGTCCGTATTGCTAATGTCATATTGATGTTAGATAGCCGGCGGTCGGGAGTATCCGATGCTTAGGTAACTGAATTGAATGATCGACTGGGAAAGTGTATTCTCGATGCGATTCTCTATAAGACCTTCTCTCAGTCTCTCACCCGACACATATTCCCCTCCTTTCCCCCCCCCTCCTTTTGAACTGCCTCTTCTCCTTGTTCCCCCTCCACGTCCAGGACGACGCCACAATGCCCGCCCTCATTCTCCCGGACGTCAACCACGACATCGACGTGACCCTCCCTCCAGTTCACTCTTCCACTCAGAATCCATACCCCCGCCCATCACCTCCCGTTCAGAGCCTCCATCCTGAACCCGTCCACAATCACGCTCATTTTAATCCAAACAACGCACCCTACTTCATTTCCCCCGTCTACGAAAGGATATACGCCCCATCAACTCATCAAATACCACCCCACTTCACAAACATACCCCCCTCATCTCCCATGTTCAATTATTATACCCCACCTCTTCACGCTGCCGCCCCATGGCAAGCTCATGTCCCTTTTCTCCATCACAATCCCTATCCCCCTCCCCCACCGCCCCAGCTTGCCCATAAAGTCTGGATTCTGGATTGCAGATCGTGTGGCACATTTCTGACGAACCGCGGTATGAAGGAAAGTACCCGTTAATCTCAGTCGGCATTCCGTACCATCTCCGCCTAACCGACCGACCGTTCACAGGCTGTACTGTTACTCAGACCAAATGTCTCTCTTTTCTCTACCGACGCGCTTCCTATAAATTGCTCGGCGTATTCAACAAACCCGGATGCTCTTCGTCCCCCCCCTTGCCGTGCAACCACGTCACCATCGCTTCCACGGACATGCGAGTGTTTGACCCAAACTCTCTGTTGTCATACTTGTGGAATCGCGGTCGGCTACATGATTGTCATTCCCGTGAGATTTTCTTCCGAGGTGGCTTTTTTTATAAAATCGGAAATATTCATCGTCGTCCCTCTAGTGCGCCAGGTGTACGTCCTCGATATCTGCGACTAACCGCGCTACCAACGGTCACAGATTCGTCTTCCATTCGGGCGAGATCGTTGCGTCACAGCGCCATCACATCCCCGACGAACCCGGAGTTATGCCAGTCGAATTCCCCACACCCCCGCCTTCATCCCCCCCTCCCCTCGCACCGGCTTATCCTACCGTTTTCCACACTGCTGCCGACATGCAGGCTCATCGCAGGGCCGGCGGCTTTGTACCTTCACAGGCTTTCCAGCCCTCCCAATCGTCCTCTTCGTCTCCAAATCCCGACTATCTCCCTTCTCCACGAATGGGATCTGTTCCGTCTTCGGGTCATTCTTCACCTGACCCATTCACTCCCGTCCCTCCGACTTCCCCTCGGCGATCTCCTCAACCGCTTTTGCAGTTACCCTTCCCCCGCCCAGCTCCTCTATCGGAAACTGGAAGATCAACGCCGGAGCCTGTTCCTCGCAAGCTCAAGGCCGGAGACGTCCTCTATTGGCACCATCTTATGAAACATGGAGAAATTCCAGGGGTCGAAGAAGACTCACGAGCGAGGGTGCCGACCCGGGGAGGTGGATTCAAGTATCTCGACCGGTGAGAATGTTCGGAGTCACGGAACGGCACGCCTCTTTTACAGATAGGCGACGATTCTTCAGGGGTTCCCTCTCAAGAACATCTTTCCTTCCATGATCTATTCACGACTTACAATGCAACCGACCGCATACGATTTTTTTTGGCAGGGACGGTACTTTCTATCTATTTCAATCGAAATGTTCCACCACCATTGTGCATTTTACAACTCTCACAGAATACCAAGATACCCTCAACTGTTCCTATAGCTGTTAAACGTGGACTTGTATACACTTTCACGAGTCGCTATATCCTGACACATTTTTAGACCTTGTCCATTGTTTTCACTCAAAGCTTGCCGGGGAAAATCGATTTGTAGACTTACGACTGTACATGAGATGAAATGCCACGGATTATTCCATGGGTCTCTTGCGCGTGGCTCTCACATGGCCGAGGAAGAATAAAAATGCGACGCGACCGATTTTCGGTCCCTCTCCACACCCGTGAGCTCGTGCCGCTTTCGGTCATTTGCCACCTGCCATTTGTGAACGTTCCGAACGGTCACGGACCTATCAGAACCTGATGAACGGGAAAATATCGGGTAATGCTATCAACCCCCTGTCTCGTGGCCATGACCTTCTCCAACACGGACCGTGCTTTGTGACATGGAAATATTTAAGAGGACCACCCAAGCCTCATAACTGACCTTCATTCCGTTTTCTCAGATACCTACCATTGAGCCATGTCGTCCTACCTAAAGGTTTCGGGAACCAAGATTGTCGACGGCGACGGCAAGGAAGTCATCCTCCGCGGAGCTGGTCTCGGAGGATGGATGAAGTACGTCCGATCCTCGTATCAAGTGTTTGCTGTGCTTATCAGGATGTTCGCTGCTTTCCTCCCCCTTCGCGTTAACTTAGCATGGAGAATTTCATTTCCGGCTATCCCGGTTGTGAATTCCAGATCCGTGCTGCACTTGCAGAAGTCGTCGGTCCCGCAAAGTCTGAGTTCTTTTTCGACAAGGTGAGTCTAGAGTTATAGTGGTAAGGGACCCCCGCTAACGGTGCTTTTGTATGGCTTAGTTTTTGGAGTATTTCTTCCAAGAGGAAGATGCCAAGTTCTTCAAGAGCCTCGGGTTGAACTGTATCCGTCTCCCTTTCAACTACAGACATTTCGAAGGCGAGCTCTTCGCCCCCAGTTCGCTTACCCTCCACATAATAATTATGCCTCACAGATGACATGAACCCTCGAGTACTCAAGAAAGAAGGTTTCAAGCACCTCGACCGCGTTATCGACCTTTGTGCTCAACAAGGCATCTACACCATCCTCGACCTCCATACCGCACCCGGTGGTCAAAACACCGACTGGCACTCCGACGCCGGTACCCACATCGCCAATTTCTGGATCCACAAAGACTTCCAAGACCGTACCATCTGGCTCTGGAGCGAACTCGCTAAACACTACGCCGGGAACAAATGGATCGCGGGATACAACCCCTTGAACGAACCGACCGATCCGACACATACGACGGTGATCCAGTTTTATGAGCGAGTGTATGATGCCATTCGGGCGGTGGATCAGAAACATACGATTTTCTTTGATGGGAATACGTTTGCATCGGACTTTTCGCACTTTGGGGATGTACACAAGAAGTGGGAGAATACGGCGTATTCGATTCATGGTAAGCGCGGTCGGGTTATCCCGTCGCTCGCTCGTAACATCCATTCTCACTCTCCGCCCAGACTACTCTGTCTTTGGATTCCCGGCTTCCCCAGAGGAGTATAATAGCAGCGATGAACAACGAAGGCGAATGAAGCGGAGTTACGAACGGAAGCGAGAGTGGATGGACCAGCGCGGTCTCTGCGTCTGGAACGGTGAATGGGGCCCCGTCTATGCCCGCAAGCAATACGACGGTGAAGCCACCGACAAGATCAACGAGCATCGTTACCTCGTTCTCAAAGACCAACTCACCATCTACAATCACGTGCGTTTTGCCCCCTCCCCCCCCTCCTACCATGTCGGTTGAAGTTGCTGACATCTTTGTTGTTGTCGTTGTTGTTCCCGCAGGACCGCTTGAGCTGGTCGATCTGGCTGTACAAAGATATCGGTTTCCAAGGCATGGTTTATGTCTCACAAGAAACACCCTACATGACCCTCCTCAAGGATTTCCTCGCCAAGAAATACCGTCTCGCCGTGGACGCCTGGGGAACCGATACCCAATGGGTTCAACACATCTACCAGCCCCTCATTGACCACGTTGCCAAGGAAATTCCATTGGAAAACCAGGCGCTCTACCCCGCACCGGTTTGGACGATGGCAGCCCGTGTGGGTAGACTATCGCGTAGCATTCTCGTCGCAGAGTATCTCGTCAAGGAATGGGCGGAGCATTTCCGGAGGAAGAGCGAAGCGGAATTGGACGAAATTGCGAAGAGTTTCAAGTTTGAGCATTGCTTGCATCGGGATGGGTTGAACAAGATTTTGACCGCAAATGCAGCCTTGATTGCGGGGCAGTGAGCTAGCATTTCGTATGATGTCCATGTATACTATTATGATACGACTCGGTCCTAGTCTCCCGTAAAGAGACCCAAGAGTCGGGATGAAGTCAGTCTGATTCGGACCTAAGTCGTGAGGGTTACTCTACGAATTTGTGCCAGAAACGACAATGTACACGGTGTAGATTGTGCGAAGATATAAACAAAGCGAGAAGAAAACCAGAAGAGGTCGACACATTCTACACATACCAAAGTAAACTGTAGACTGCGGTGATAAATACCAAGCACCAAATAAAAGGCCGGAACAATCGTAAATGAACATAAGTTATGACCTGTTGGGCCCAGATATTTGTCTATGGGTCCATGCAGTCAGGCATCGCTCCGACAAAGTCGTCCTTCCAACCAATCCACGAGGCACTCCGGTGGATTTGTGCCGACCCGGCTGTATATCGCATCCAAGGCACGGCGAGCAATAAGAGGCCCACACTGCTCTGCGCGACCAAAGCCGGTGAGGCAGCTCTTCCGATACTCGTCCTGTGGGGTATCCAGGAGAGCTGTCATGGTGCCGATATGAGGATGAAGCACTGCAGTGAGACACCGCATACATAGTAACACCGGAAGAGCAATCAATGTGGGGATGTCGTCTGTCAACATGTCGATTTCATCGGCAATCTCCTCCACCGACTTCCGCGCTCCGAAGATGGGGTCGCCTGCGGCATCGAGCAGTGGTACAAGCGCTTCCAGATGAACAAATGCCTCATCTACCGCCTCGCGAGCGACCGGCGTGTGTGTGGCGGGGCGAGGCAGTAGTGACAGAATATCATATAGTGCCCTCGCATCCGCAGCGGCTGACGAGGTAACGACTGGTGAAGGTGGTCGCGAAGCACGCCGCTTCAGACCAAAGAGTCCCGTTACAGGGGTAGCTGGAAGAGTATTCTGGGAGGGGACACATTGAGCATGCGAAGTACTAATCTTCTCGAGAGAAGCTTGCGGGACCGTTGGGCGGTGGGACAGAGCGACAAGCCCCCGCCATACAATCGAGATCAAGAATGACGCAAGCAAGCCCTGTGAAGGGACAGCAGTCGTGTAGCGTGAAAGTGCGCGGGCATAGATCGGAACAAGAGACTGGAGCGCAGTGATAGAGGGATGAACAGCTCCTGTCTTCATCGCTGTTTGGTCAAACGCCACGTTGGCGGGGATTTCCAACGCATCAAGGAGAGGCATTAATTCTGAATTAAGCCCTGCGATCAAGGGGTTAATGACACGTCCAATCAAGGAGACGAGACCAGTCCGGATGGATTTTAAACCGTCCACCCGACCCTCGGGGTCAATGCCCAGAGACATGTCATCAAAGTCCAAAAGAAGCTCCCCGGCAAAGTCGGCAAGAGCCACTGCATGTAATTGAGTAGCATTGAGGGCCGGCGTCTGAATAGTGAGTGGCTGCACGAATGCCGGGGATGCTAGCAAGGGTAGCAGCAGAGCTGACAAATTGCTCAGCATAACTGATAGAGGCTTGTGGAGTGACCGTAAAATAGCCCTGTACAAATGCGAGTTTTCCTGAGCTGCGCGCAACTCACTGATAAACCAATGAGATGACAAAGAACCAGTACAATAAGTTGCAACTCACGATGCAATCAGCGCACCCAAGGCATGGCCACGCCCACCCGGAATTTGGCGCCTTCCACCCACTAGCTCGTTGGGTAAGCCGGGTCCGGATGGATGAGTAAGCGCCTTGGAGACTGCTTCGTTCAGTCGCAGACTGAGGGCTTCCAAATAAGATCCGTCCTGGATCAGAGGGGCAGGAGTCGGACTGCGCGAAGTGACTGGCGATGTCAGAGAAGGATTCCGGAGACCGAAAGGCGCTCTAGTGAGAGGTCGAACCCTCTCTACGAGTGGGGGCGAGTCAGGGGGTGAAGATGGTGACGAAGGTCGGCTGTTCCGAAATATAGATTGGTGCTTGAGAGAGATCATTTCAATTTTCTGGGATTTTTGAAGAGTGTGAGGAAGTGAATGGTCAGACAGTGGAGCCGAGTTTGGTAGCGGGTCCGGAGCTAAGACCGGAAGAATTTATCCCATCAGCCTAGAGGAAAGGTCGAGGCTGAGAGACCAGAGTTGAACAACAACTGGAATTTTAAGGAGGACGGTCGGTGTCGAGAGCAGAGACAGCAATTGGGGCGAAGAGAACGTTGTGAATCAGACGCAGTGTGCTGAAGCGAATAGTGTCGGTTAGTAAACGTTGCCGATAAAACTATAGAATATATATACTGACTGAATGTGTGAGTTTACTGTCATAGATCGTTTGGACGAGTTAGTTGAGATGATTCTCAGATGAGAGTTGGAAGAGATCAAGAGATCCTTGTCGGAAAATTTCGAGCTTGGAACGGTACACTTTTGGTACACTTGAATTCCCACGGCTAACCATATCTTATACCCCTATCATCTACCTTCTCTAATCGGTTTTCTCTGAATTGGACCGTCTGGCAATAAGTGATCATGTTTCAAAGGGAAGATAATCAGCAAAAACTTGGGGTCTTCGAGCCTCAGCCTTACCCATGTCTGGGTTAAGTGTTCATTCCCGATGTACTATACGATCTTGTCCACCCCCAAGCATTGCATTCACAACTGCGGTTTGACTGTGGTTCGGGAGTAATCATTTTCAAGTTGACCACCTGACAGCATGTTCAATTGGCGAGTTTCCTTGGTTCGGATTCTCACTATTACGAATCAACGATATGTACAGTAGGCCATGGTGAATTGCCGTTACTCGTATGGGACCATCATTTGATACTTCACCTACCACCACCCCGATCTTCGTGCGTGCCTTTAGTCTTCACAAATCAGGCGCTCAACAGTAGAATGCAGTCGTTCCGCTGTTGAGAATACCATGATTGCTTATGACTTTATCCTTATTCATCCGATTTGACTCTTCGGGAGGCATGGCTGCCAGGCTAAGCTTCGTCTAACTTGAGAGAGAGGGGGTTGGAGACTATGGGTTATCCGTATCCCCTAACGACAAGCAGTGGCCATTCCGATTACGAGTCAGCCCAATGCCCGTCAATAGCTTGTGTCGTGAATGGGGTGGTAAACCGTACTAGCCCAATGGTCACTTGCAAGTTGCGGTCCAGTCCTCAATATTCATTATATCATTGTACTCATGTCAAGGTCAGTGTTCGGAAGCGCTCGATTCATGCTAGCATTCATCAATAGTACTAAGACAGGATGGACCAAACCCAAAGTCCGCGAACGACACGAGGTATGATTTCTATCTAAATGGCATCCAAGATCATGTAGTTGAATACATGAACTCTAACCACGCAGCCTCCTCCTCCGACATCTACTCATCCAAAATTTGGGTGAGAGTCAACATTCCCAGCCCCCCATTATCGGCTTCAATCGCATTGTAAATGTCATTCCAATCCTGCGGTTCATCGATCCTGCTCACGATAACCGATCCCTGGTTTACCTGGCAAACATAGTATGTTACGGTATCATGGTTGGTTGACTCCACGATGAAGATGAAGTCTCCCTGTTTGATGGCACGAGCAATGAGTGGTTTGATCTTGTTCATCTTGAGTTGGTCTTTCAGTAAGGTCTTGATTTCCCCAGATCCAGTGCGACTGATATCTTTGGAGTCCTCGTTGCTCCAGCCGCGCGGGACTTTAGCATCAGCGGGCTTCGGGTCGTGTGGATGAGGCTTAGCTGGCTCGTGGGGAGCAGGCTTAGCAGGCTCATGGGGTGCAGGTTTGGCAGGTTCGTGGGGAGCGGGTTTAGCAGGTTCATGGGGTGCTGGTTTCGCTGGCTCATGTGGAGCAGGCCTAGGCGGCTCATGAGTAGGCTTAGCAGGTTCGTGGGGAGCAGGTTTCGCTGGCTCATGGGGAGCAGGCCTAGGAGGCTCGTGAGCAGGCTTAGCAGGCTCATGGGGAGCAGGTTTAGCAGGTTCGTGGGGGGCAGGTTTAGCAGGTTCATGGGGTGCCGGTTTCGCTGGCTCGTGTGGAGCAGGCCTAGGGGGCTCGTGAGCAGGCTTAGCAGGCTCGTGGGGAGCAGGTTTAGCAGGTTCATGAGGAGCAGGTTTCGCTGGCTCATGGGGTGCAGGCCTAGGAGGCTCGTGGGGAGCAGGTTTAGCAGGTTCATGGGGGGCTGGTTTCGCTGGCTCATGGGGAGCTGGGCGAGGGGGCTCATGAGCAGGCTTAGCAGGCTCGTGGGGGGCGGGTTTGACAGGTTCATGGGGTGCAGGTTTCGCTGGCTCGTGGGGAGCAGGCCTTGGGGGCTCATGAGGAGGCTTGGGAACGCGTGGAATGGGGATGCGAGGCTTTGGAAGGTCCTTCCCAATTTTGCCGATTATGGATGGGACGACCTTGGGGAGTAATCCAAGAAGGTCTTCAAGTATCGCGGCCATGGCAAACGAAGAGGTGTTGATATTATGCACGCTAACAGGATGGACAGGGGGTCAGGGTCATCTGGGTGAAAACTGAGGTGTAACGGACTTACGAAGAGCTCGGGGTGGAGTGTAGGTCGACTTGGGAGCAATGTGAATCTGTAGTTTGCCTTTTATAAGTACGTTCCTTGACGCCTTTCTGTCCAGTTTGATAACTGGCAGTTAAATGGAAGACCGATATCGATATTCGGCTCACCCGAAGCCATTGGGCCATCAAACTCCACCGCATTGTATCGGTTTAGGTGGGCGGCCTCCAGAAATGTTTCAGGAGTCTCACAGTAACCTTCAAGTTAGCACTTCTGACCCACCTCTTGTACACTGAACGTTGTGTGCCGGGGGACGCTGGTACAACAATGAGTTCGCGTGGCTTTCTTCAGATCACCTGAAACTTGCCTGCGGTAGTTGCAGTTGAGACCACTGGCAGTCGAGCGGCGTTAAGCCCATGGCATCACATATCATGCGTACTGTCCGTAATGATCTCGGTTGATCTGGGTTATGAGCGCGTTTCCGCATTCAATCCAAGTTGATCCATGGCCAAGTCGCTCTACCCCCAAACGACTCGGATGATGTGATGTTTGCGAAACACTCCATCAGCGCGAACCCCTAAAGTGATCCCCACTTGACCCTGTTTCATGTTCGGGGTCATCCAAACTTTTCCGTCCATTGGTCTCGGCGACTTGGATATGGGGAACCTTGTTATATGCTCTGGCCAACCGTCATGATGACCCTTGACGCGACCTTTCACGTTTTGATATGGAGATAGTACCGACCATTTTGGTTCTCCTGCGTTTCAGAATGGAGAATTCAACGTCATTCTCGGTGAATTTACTCTGAGCGACAACCGTCAGCCTAACCTCGCCCTTTACCCTTCGTTGGGTCAGACTCTCCAGCTTTTAGACACTGTCAGTCACGTTCGGTAGAACCTTTGCGGGCGAGGATCTGATTACCGATCGGTGCGAACACACAATGATAAAGTGGTATCAGTCAAATTGCCACTTCGGCTATATGACTATGTGGTTCATTCCCATATACACCAGATAATCTGCTACAAGGTCCATTCTCAGTTCAGAAAGCTGAAGTCTCATACGAGGCCTTTACCTGAGTACTCCTACTAGATATCTTCCAACAATCTCTTGATGGAAGCGCGCAGCTCCAGATCGTTACACCGTAATCGCCACAGGCAACTCTCGTCGTCGCCCTCTCGCAGTCGGAGAGTCGCAAGTTGTTGAGGCGAAGGCCCTTGTACGAGAACCTTGAGTTCACCTACAGCATCGAAAGAAGATCATCAGCTGTTACTTGGTCGACCCTCGCGATGCACTCTCACCTTCAAACGGGGGTTGGTCAACAGCAATAACGCTCATGCGATATTCCAACGATTGCAACAGCCTCACGATCATATCTAGAGAGGCTTCGCACCAACCTCGGACATTCGCATTCTCCATGGAGTCCCATTGAGCCCTAAAATCGGGATCCGTTGGTGCGTCCTTTGCGGGCTCTGCTACGAACGGTGAATCGAGCGCGATGAGATCCATGCGGGATGTCTGTTCATACGATTAATACCATGCTAATCCCTCTCAGCGCGGCACTGACCAAGTCCTCTTCAGGCGCTTGCCGTGCAAATTCAGGTACTTTGCTGGTCTATTTCCGCTTCAGCCCACCAATAAGGAACATTTCAAACTGATCATACCTTATCTCCATAAAAAGGGCTTTGGGCCGCTGTTAGCGTCAGCTCTCCTGGCGTGAGGGTCTTGGCGAGTTCATTCAGTGATTGTGACGTGTCACTTGCACGCGATAAGCTCCTGGACATGCCCTCTGGGCTAGACACGGAGCCCTTTGATCTCCGGGGGCTCGAAAGATGCCTGAGGCTAGGCATGGGCTGCGGAGCAGCATAAGCCTCATATCGCAACTTTCTGGGAGATACCCCTCGCGGAGGAGAGAACTCGAACGTATCTGGGCGTCTTGGCGGAGTTGCTCGGGGCGATCCTGAGGATACGGCGGCCGGACTTGACTGATAGTTCATCAGAGCGACGAGGAAGTCGGGCAGCTTCGCAACAGTCAATGACTCGTGACTAGCCAAGGAATGTGGACGTACAGAAGATGATGGCGCTCTGGATACGATTTCAGCGAGAACACGCCGTTGAGGGGAGAGCGTCAGAAATTGGTCGCATCGCTACAAGAGGCCGTTACGCAGGGCCCTTGCAGATGTGGAATGAGCCTACTTTACGGAGACGCATGTCACTGGCTTGCGACAGTTTCTGCACAGTAGATCTGACTCCCTCAGGAACTTGGTCACACTCCACGGATAGCCTTAACATCGTGAGCAAGCAAGCGTCCTGGACGGATGCTGCAAGAAATGCTGTTAACGTTGTCTTTCCAGTCAATCCATACGACTCACCAGCATAGGAAGCCAGCCGTGAAGCTATACCACGGAGCATCCCTAGGGGGGATATTGACAGCTTCCCGCAGTATTCACACACCAGAGCTGATGTCACAACCATGAGAGTTGGTCCCACGTATACCTCCGACTCTGTGAGAGGTACAGCCAAAGCGGTGATACATGAAATCCTGGAAGAGGTCTCTCCTTTAATAATATCAGGCAGACCCGTATTCCTCTGGAGAACAAGACGTACTAGACCGGATGCCAGTGAGGATGCGCTCGACGCTGGGTTCGAGGACCGGAATATACTGCGTACTTCCCTGTTCTTGCCCTTCGACCACAGAGAAGAGATCCTTGAGACGCCTTGCATACTCATCTACGTTTTCTGCATATTGCATGTCGATGATTTCAAGAAGATGCGAAACATATTCGTTCTTGTCGCTCAGTGAGAATGAGGACGGCACGTTCTGTAAGGATTGCGAGTAATATGTCTCCACAATAGAGGGATCGACGGAGTGGAGAAGTTTCAGCGTCTAAGAGAAGTAATGAGTAGAACCGACACAGCAACGAAGTGCTCGGATTACCGTCTTTCTGATCAAACTATCCCTCGATTCAAGAAGCCTCATGATCGCCTGGACTTCCCACTCGTCTAGAATAGCTGCCGTCCCCGGACGAGTTCCAGCCCACAGGCTGGGATCCAGACAACTCAAGCAAGACACGAATATATAGTGATCGTTAGGATTTCGGGAGGACAGAAGGTGTCGAATGCTGTCAACAGCGGAAGCCGTCAACGGAGACTCTTGGAGAACTTCTAAAGGAACAGTGGACAAGAGCACGAAGGCCTCGCGGAGTACAGCTGCATCATGGTTAGTTAATACGGTTGCGGTATATTGGTCCTTACCTCGTATTGGGTCTTTCGATTGACGAGTAACAATATCCAGGACGACCGGGACATTCCTCGCTTCAAGTCTGATGATAGGTTTGATCCAAAGCAGCAAAGGTAGGAGCTGATCAGTACTGACTTCATTTCGCCCCTGCGAAGTGCTCGAAGAATGCCAGATACAGAGTTCGGTTCACCACCCTCACGATCCTGGCGTTGCAAATGGGAGTTCAGTATCCTTCCCAAACGCTCCGAGCATTTAAGCTGGGGATGCTTATTAGATCCGACTGAGAGAACATACAATCTACACACTTTTCCTGCGACCATCAAAGCTGAACTAGGCTCGGCTCGTAGACGTCGCTGTACTACCTCTTCCAGATGTGAGAGACGCTCGGTGTCCTCCCGAAATAGGGTATAGTACGCCATAAAGGCGCGTCGTTGGACAAAAGCTCTATAAGGAGGGCCATGAAAGACAGTATTCGAGGCACAATCAATAGTGCTCCTTACGATTTGTGTTGAAGGAGATTCTGTAGACGATCGTCGACAGCAGGAACGACGTCTTCGTTAGGCACTTGCATAAGTACATCAAGGGCAACGCATATTCGTGGTACGGAGCTGCTTTCTAGGTCCTGTAGGCCTGTCAGAGCAATAGAGTTACCTGTGGATAAGGACTCTCACCTTCCGTAGTGTGTTTACAAGCATAAGTTGAAGTTCATGATTTTGGGGCATTAGCTCCATACAGAAGAGATAGCCTGTATGACGAGTTACAGTGTTTGCTCATACAACGGCAGGGTAAGGAAGGCGACTACCCACCGAACTTCTTGTCCATAGGAGACTGACCGAGCTCAGCCAAGTTCACTGCGTGAGGAAAGGCGAACTCCAAGTCACCAGGCCCAGCGGTGGACAAGGATATGTTACAGTACAACAGCAAGATCAAGTTCTCCTTGCATTCCTTCTACAGGGGTCTTGGACAACAGCCAAAGTATACTCAATGCAGACCTACGCACAATTGATAAATGTCGCTTCTGGAGATTGCGACGTATGACATCCAGTTCGTTCAGGAGAATCTGGTCGGCTTCTTGTGGGGATGCAGCGCTCTCAACTTTACGCACGAGGGCATAGTGGGCGCGACTCATCGCGCCAGACGAGATGAAAGGGACATCCATTGTTAGCTGATGGTGGGGGGACTAGGGAAATGTAATGAAGGATTTGAGCGAGGGGCTCGAGTTTTAACCGTCGGGCTGGCCGCCAGTGCTAGCCCTGCCAGCTGAGTAGGCTTGAGTCGAGCAACTTGGTTTGTTGCGTCAATTGCACTGAAATGGCCCGTCTCTGGTCGGGTGCTGTAATACCAAGTATCCACGTCGAAAACAGGAGCGTGTAGTCAGAGCGGGCGGTGTAAACATTCAACATTAACTTCAACTTCACCACCATGTCCTCCCCAGACGGAGCAGCGGCAGCGCACTCTTTCACGAAAATTCTAAATCAGCACAAATCATCAAAGTCAAAACGATCAGGAGATGTGGATGAAGGACTAAAGAAGCTCAGGCGATTGATCCTTGTCGAGGGCATTCCATCTGCGGTTGTGCGTAGCAACACCCCATGAACGAGTCAACGATTCATTGATTCGCGTTCTGCCAGGATGCAACGCTTCGCCCTCGAATTTGGAAGATTCTTCTACGAGTTGATGATCTCTCAGCAGAAACCTTTCTCCAATACGTTTCTCGCGGACCATGCGAAGTTCGGGAGAAAATTAGGAATGATACCTTCAGGTAGGCCACCTGTTTCATGTCGGACGCCTGCAACCTAACTTGGCGAAAGAACTCTAGCGACGGATCGTGGGTTCAAGGAACGTGTCCGTGAAGATATGCTTGTTCGGTTACTGGATGCGTTTGTATGGCGGAATCACGGTGCGTTGTTGGCTATATTCTACTGGCTGTGGAGGCTTACCTGGGTCTCCCCTCTGGTTTCAGACCGCCAGGAGACTCAACAACTTGGTTTCACATATGTTCAGGGAATGAATGTGC